>WAAF01015788.1:16899-27395 GCA_013400475.1 Tricholaema leucomelas | reverse complement strand
CTTTCCTGAATGTTTGGGTCTCCCACTGTAGACTCTGGGACTGTCTTCTGCCCACTCTTACAGTACAGCATCACAGTGTGCAATCTTCTCTTTTAACACAGAGAAGATTTTAACACATGAAAATCAGCATTTTCCTACAACAGGGCAGAGGCTGAGTGTCACAATGGAAACCTTCCATCTTGATTTTCCCCTCTGTCTCTTTTCCAGCAACACTTGTGTCTTTTGCTGTCCAGGGCACAGCCTGCATGGACCAAACATCAGTAAATGGAATTCCACTGGAATTCCATTCCAATCAGTAAATTCCATTTCTGCTTAGGAGAGGCTATGGCACACACGTTTCCTTGTGTGGGACACTGTGTGCTTTGAAGGATCATGCCTCTCACTGGGCTGCAGACAAAGAGCACCGGGGATTGTCAGGAGGAGAGGTTTGGTGCAGGAATGCTCAGCATCTGAAGAGCAACCTTAAAAGAAGTTAGTGGGAAGTTGCTGTTTCCTTGATAGGGAAAGGAATAGAGGCTGGGCAAGGCTGTGACTCAGCCAGTGAGTCAGCAGGGGCTGTTTTCTGATGAGGCCACACTGCACTATTTAACTCTCCGTCATACCCTCCCTGCTGCCATGGGGCAGCAAAAACTTTGTGCTGCTGCTTCTCACTATTCACATAGTTATCCTAGTCCTTAGCTTCTTCCCTGCCACCTCTCAAAGCACTGCCTTTTCAATTTTCTCCTTCTGTGTTCCACACCATCTGCTGGGATGCTGCCTCCCTTTATGTTCTCGGTGCACCGATTCCAAGTGGATCTAGCGGGTGTGAACGTTGGCTTTGCAGCAAGGGAAAAACCTTGTAACACACTCGTAATAAAGGAAAAATCCTGGGAGTCTGCAGGAATTCCCTGCAAGAAAAGGCACAGGGTAAGGGACCTGGATCCTGCCCAAGGCTGTGATGACCTTTGTCACACACAGCGGACTGTGGATCCTTCACCAGCCATTAAACGAGCTGGACCAGTGCTGCAGGTCTGACATACTGGTTTTGAATGCATGTTCTGTTTGCTGTGTCTTTCTCTGCTTCCCTGTGCTTGTGGCTCGCCGCTGAGATCTCAGTGCTCTTTCAACATGAGATGTGATGTCAGCTGAAAGGCACTCGGGGACATGAGAGGGGGCGTGCTGGAGGAAAGAGTGATGCCCTGACACACACAGCTCACACTTCCTGGCCTCACAGTCTTGGACGCACACTCAGCTGCGTGGAGGCTCTCCTGTTTCTACTGAATTGTTTGGGATTGTTTTGTTGTTTTTTTAAGCTTGGACAAAGCAAATAATTTTAGCCATGCAGTATTTACATTCAGGCGAGCAGCCAGGACATACCTCTGTCTATGGTTGCATCTACTGTTAAGCAAAAAATGTCCCTCTGTTTTATTTATTAGACAAACATTTCTACTAATAGCTAAGGCTAATTTTATCCCTTTCTTAACGCTGGCTGCTGATGACTTGGGCTGGCTGGGAGGAGTCTCATTAGCACAGTGCCGACTCTGAAACACTGGTGCTACACGAGGAAGGGCCAGCTGTGCACACACCACAGTGGCTCTGCCTTTGGACATACTTATTTTCCCACAGTTTCTCCTTGTAGATGTGGGATGAAGAAACCAGTGAAGTATTCCACAGTGAGCAAGTCAGGCAGGATGGAGTGAAAAATGTTCTTGATTCTGTAAAAATAAGCTGCAGCTCTAACTGAGCAATAGCAGCAAGATGGTACCCATGTCACTCTAAGTTTTTTAAATCACTTTTAATATTGTAATATTTTCTGTCTGAGTCAGTCCTCAGTTGTTGTGCTACTCTCCCTTAACTTTGAGGAGAACTCTTACAGAGCTCCAAGCAAATATTTAAGGCTCCTTTTCTGTTCAGTGCACAGTGACAGGTTCCTTTGTGGTGTGATTCACTCACTTGTCTTGGGCAATGTCAGAGAATCCTCCTTGTGCTACATTAGTGTGCTATAAAGGCAGGTAGAAGATGTTGAGGGTGCAAAGTAAAACAACATGAGCAGTTTTGTTCCAAATTTGAGGTTAGATTAGATGAGATACTTCTGGATTTAAAGTTTCTCCTACTCAAATCTTTTTGATGCCACTTAATATTTTTTATATAAATGGGGCTGTAAGGAATAGAGAAGCCACCATGGAAACACACTCTCAAAACTTATCTGGAGTCTCCAAACCAGGAGAGTAAGAAGAAGAGTTAACCAGCTAAGTGTCACCCTGACAAGTTAAAACACAATTCAGGTTCCTTTCCAGCAGTCCTTAAATTCATGAAAGAGGAGATCAGCCATTGGATCCAGTCCTCACCTCCTCCAAAGATGTTTGTTGTATGCATGTATCATAGTTTCCTACCTATGAAGATTCTAGCTGGTAGTAGATAGCAGTGAGTTCTCTTCACCAGTGTGATAACTTTTAGTTATCCTTAGTTATTCTTTAGTTAGTTTGTTCTTAGGAACATTTATTTATCCTTGAGCTACTGAGCTAGCACAGTGTGCAAAGAGTTCACCCAGCAGCGAGGCAATTCTGGCTTTGGAAGAGTTTTAACCACTTGCCTTGTTTCTTCCAGATGTGGGCAGATGAAAACATTCAGATGAAAACAAAGAACAATAGTTTGGAAAATGATGAACTTTTGACCCACAAGTAGGCTCAGCCAGGTTGAATTTCCCATAGATCTTCATCAAATTCACAACTGCTGAGGTCTCGAGGGAGCCTTTTGCTATGTGGGTCTGTGCCAGTGCAGAGGGCTGGTGATCAGGAAACTGGTATTTTCTTCCCAGCACTGCCACTAATCTCGGGATCTTGAAAATGTAACCCTGCCTTCTCAAGTCCTGTGCATTTCCTTCTTTGTAAACCATGGATGATGGACCAAAGGCTTTTGCTTTGTGGTCTGTAGATACAATAACCCATACAAGAGCAGGATGTGAAATTTGATTTCCTGTATTACAAAGCCCAGAGGGTTTTGCTGTGTTGTTTTACCATCAGAACCATCACCTCTATTTGAGCTAGACTTGTATGCTGAGACTTGCTGTGGGACACAGACTAAGGATGAAGCAGGCTTCTCCTACAAGACCAGTAAACATGGTCGAACCCCTTCCTGGGTGAGACAAGCCTGGCAAAATTTGTTCTTTTCCTGGGCTTTGATCTGTGGGTTTGGGCAGAGGGGCAGGAGGTGCTCAGCAAAGTTTAAGCAGTTAGTGCTATTTAGAAGTACCAAAACCCAATTAAAAGAGTTTGTTGGTCAGTTCCTTCAGATGAATGTAATGCTTCATGCCTTATGTGAAGAAGCAGGACGCCTTTTGAACTGGGCATTGCAGGCTCTCCGTCAGACTTGGAGGCCAGAAAGAAAGTGTGTGCTGCAAGCAGGCCTGCAGGCATGCCTTGTCTTGGCAAGACGCTGCCTGTTTCTGTATCATTGCTGCTGAGGATTACTAACTGAAACCAAACTTTGCATTCCCCTCCCTCCTTTCTTCCCTCTCCTGTTCTCCTTGGCCTGTTGCCTGCCTTGAGCATGGTGCAAGCAGTCACATCATATGACTGTCCCTATAAAAATACACACATGAAGCAGCTTGACTTGATTGCTCCCATCCAGTACTACCTTACCATGCCATTAGTACCTTTGTTTTGACATCCTTGCAGGTAAAATTTTCAGAAGGAATAGAGGGAGGAGTCCTTGTCCTGTGCAAGGTGCCACATCCCCCTGCTGGGGAGTCCAATCAAAGCGCAGGTGTTCCATGGGCAGCTGTGGAGGGAAGCACTGATGGAGCTGGTGCTTGTGGGGGTAGGGCCTGCAGAGGAATGTTTGGCGTGCTATGAATGTGCTTTCTGCACTTTTCACATCTCTTCTTTCAAGTTTTCATTGTGTTAGAGCCTGCCTACTCCAACAGCTTCAACTCCTGCAGTCTTTACCAGCTCTGAGCTCTATAATCTCTGCTAGGTAGGCTTCAAAGCACTCCTCATCAGGTGTAAGGCTGTTCAGTTAGAAGCATGTGGAGGTGTTATGAACTGCCTTCTATTGAGGAAGGGTAGAGGGCTGTGGTGCTCTCCAGGGACTTCTGTTTCCTTTGGGTGTTGCACAAATAATGGTGTCATGGTATGAGCATAGTCCTTTGACTGTAAGCAGGGTGGTCCAGGCAGTACCACAAGTTTCTTGCTCTTGTGGTTTCACTAGAAAACTAAAGGGCAGAAAGTGTTTCACCTTCTGACTTGTGGAACAAGTGACTACTTGTGCAAAGTTCACCAGCAAGGGGCCCAGGGCAGTAAGACAGTGGCGGGAGCACTCTAATGGAAGTGAGACAAGTGACCCCAAATGTCTAAGGCTAAAAACTCAATCTAGATGCTGATACCGAGCTTAAAGAGGCAAGAGCAAAGTTATCTTTCCTTGAGTGTCTGCAGCTGGAAGAGGATTCATGGCCTCAGATCTTTGGCAAAGCAGTGCCACAGCCTTATACTTTGTCACTGGTGAGTATCTAAGCTTACAAAGGTTCCTGTGTAATGTGCTGGCTTCCATGATTTCTGTTCTGCTGCAGCCTTAGGGTGGGGTGTGTGGTAATGCTTACCCTGACATCTTGAGTTTTACTGCATGGAAGGATCTGTAGAGGAGATGCTAGAGCACTGGAACTGAGTGCACCCTGAATACCACCTGATGAACCAAGGCTGTCCTTTGACTTGGCATATGGCAAGAGTTAGAAGGGTTACACAGCCACAGACAAGTTAATACCATCTCCCAAGAAAGTGAAGTCAGACAGCTACAGAGCAGATCCCAGCTGAGATGCTGCAATGTCTGATTTTTCTCCTTCCAAGCCATTTTCAAAATCAGGAGGCTCCCAGGTCTTTTCTCCAGAGGGTTTAGGGTTTGCACTTGTCATTTAACTTGCACTCCCAATCAACTGCCCCTTTATATAAAGCATTTATTTAAGGCCAGTACTCCCTTCCACCCTGCTGTCAGTTAGTGTTACTAAAGCACTGCTGCTCTTGTGTTCTAGAGGAGGACATTCAGTTCTGTGTCCTGGCTGTCATACACCAATGTTGTTCTGTGGACTCTCAGGGCAGAAACTGTGTCATGTACTCACAGCACTGTCAGGATCCTGGGACTGGTGACTGTGTTTTTCACATCTGAATCTTTCTCCAGGCAGCACTGGCCAGGAAGCAACATGTGGAAAATGTGACATTACATTTACACCTAGCAGCAGTTGCAGTATGTATTTCAGTAGCAAGGGGCACAGAGAAAGACCTGCTTTCTCTTCCCTTACACAGCCAACACATCTGTTTTCATGGGCTAAATCACACAGAATCACAGAATTGCCAGGGTTGGAAGGGACCTCAAAGATCATCCAGTTGCAACCCCTCCTGCCAAGGGCAAGGACACCTCACACTAGACCAGGTTGCTCAGAACCTCATCCAGGCTGGCCTCAGAAACTTCCAGGAATGGGACTTCCATCCCAGTAGTGGCAGAAGTACATTGAGTCCTGCCTGGTTTGTGTGACCAGCTGTGGATATCCAGGGCTCGCTTTACTGCCAGCACAGAGAACGAGGCACGTCTTGAAGATGCCATCTCATTGCCACCTGGCCACATTGGATGACACATGCCACACACTCGTGGTGCCTACTTCTCTGCTTTGGCTGTTGGGATGACTGGGCTCCGTGAGGCCACCTCCACTGCTGATCTGAGCAGCATGGAGGGTGCTGGAGCCGGGGAGCAGCAGAAATGTCACCTCCATCTATCAGATCTAGCCAAACTTTTAATGCAGAACATCTCACTCCTCCCACTCCCTGGTTCCAAAAGCCAGTGGTGTTACTGGAGACAGGCAGTCCTGGGTGTGGATGCTATCTCACCTCTTAATTAAAGTTTCTGGATCCCGCTAGCAGGTTTAGCTTTCTCAATGATTATGGCTTTCTCCTTCTTTTCTGAGATGATGCAAGCCTAACAAGTCTGCACCTCTAATTTTGTTCCCACTCATCAGTCTTCTGTCAATGCAGACTGTCAGTAGCTGTCTCACACCTTGTTTTCAGGCAGCACCTAGCAGGGCGAGCTCTCAGGATTGACTGAATCTCACTGCACTTTTGAGAAACTAAAATCTAACAAATAAATGAATAATAATACCTGGAAGAAAAGCTTGCAATTAGGTAACTTTCCTGTCCAAAACAGATTTAAGGTGTGAAAGAACTGCTGTGGTGCTCACTGACAGACAATTTGTAAAACAAAGGCCATTACATTTGAAGCATCAATTCTTGTAGTTATTAATTGCATTAGAAAGTGTCTCTTGACTGAAAGAGTAGAAATGTTGGAGCTTTAAGTGCATCTCTAAATAACTTTACTTAGTTAATCATTTGGTCTATTAAAAATATTGGATTGTACTGCTAATCTGAATCTATCCTGCAGTGTCACTGATGAGAGCAGCATGTTTGGGTGTTTCACTGTTCTGTCAGCACCCTCTTCCTCTGACTGCGCACCACAGACAACCTCCTACCTACTTCCATGTTTTAATCCTATCCATCTTTTCTCATTTCAGCTGTGACACCACTTTGAAACATCCACTGACTGCTGTGGTTGAAGGCTACAGGTGTGACCAGTAGGAAAAGCAAGTGAGGAAGCAGAAAAGCTAGATCAACATCTCTGAGATGTTAGTAGCCCCTTGCTGGCCCACCCTTGTTTGTGAGGATGACAGCAGAAGGTGAGCAACAAAGCAGCACTGTCAGTGATGCACCAGTCCTCACCAGCACAAGTGGCATTGTGGGGAAGCTGTGAACACCTAACAAGCAGACAGCAGACAAGCATCAAGACCTGGTTTAAGATGGGAAAAGCTCAACATGAGCCGGCAGTGTGCACATGCAGCCCAGACAGCCAACCCTGTGCTGGGCTGCAGCAAGAGCAGTGTGGCCAGCAGAGCACGGGAGGTGATTCTCCCCCTTTACTCTGCTCTCCTCAGACCCCACCTGCAGTACTGTGTGCAGTTCTGGAGCCCCCAACACAAGAAGGACATGGAACTGCTGGAGCGGGTCCAGAGGAGAGCCACGAAGATGATCAGAGGGCTGCAGCAGCTCTGCTATGAGGACAGGCTGAGAGAGTTGGGGCTCTTCAGCCTGCAGAAGAGAAGGCTTCGAGGAGACCTTAGAGTGGCTTTCCAGTATCTGAAGGGAGCCTACAGGAAAGCTGGGGAGGGACTATTGACAAGGTCTGGTAATGTCAGGACGAGGGGGAATGGGTTTAAGCTGGAAGAGGGGAGATTTAGACTGGATGTTAGGAGGAAGTTCTTTACAGTGAGGGTGGTAAGACACTGGAACAGGTTGCCCAGGGAGGTTGTGGATGCTTCCTCCCTGGAGGTGTTTAAAGCCAGGCTGGATGAGGCCTTGAGCAGCCTGCTCTAGTGGGAGGTATCCCTGCCTATGGCAGGGGGTTGGAGCTGGATGATCCTTGAGGTCCTTTCCAACCTAAACCATTCTATGATTCTATGATTCTATTACTAAGCTTTTCCCTGAAGGGTTTAGTGCCTTTCTGCCCCTCTGGCCCTTGAATCTCTTACTTTTATCAGAAAAAATGTTTAATTCCTGCATTTCTCCCTAGCTCAGCACTGGGCTTCTTTCCCAGACCAAGATTTCAAGTTAATTTTAAAGAGGCTGCTTCCCCATGAGACAGTGAGGAGGCTGATGTGCTTTCTGACAAGCCATGGCAAGTCTGCTGGCATTGCCATACTCCAGACCCAAACTTCAGCACCTCCACTGAATCAGGTGGTGTCTCTCCAGTGGGACTCTTTGCCCTTAAAAGATATTTTCTTCTTCCTTTCTTTCTCATAAGCATGAGACAGTCATATATAGCACTGGGGTCCCACCCCTCCGAGGTCATGGCAGGCAACAGAAGATCTGCCTTGGAAAAATACTTGGAGTCAAGAATGTTTTGAAAGACTAGACTAGACTAGAGGGGTCAGGCATGTGAAGAGAAAGATTTGCTATTTGCAGCAGATACAGCATCAGCTGTGTGAAAAGAGAGACAGGGCTGGAGGCACAGTGTGGGAAAGCAGGCAAACAAGCCCAGCAGCTTCTTTGTGGCTAAAGGCTTTGGATGCTGGCATGCTTTTCAGATTTGCTTTGCAGGGAGGTATTATTCTCTTTGAGACATTAGTCTTGGTGCTTGAGACCCTTAGGGAAGAGAACTAGTCATCCATGTCAGGTCAATGAGTATGGATGAAAACCTCCTTTCATTCTCTTTACCTCCTCTTCCTCCTAATATTTTCTCCTCATTTTCTTATCACAGAAGGAAACAGTTTTCCTCAGCTTGCTCTCATCTCCTCACTTGACCCTCACAATCTGCCTTCTGAGTTTCCTCACTCCTATCTCCATTCCTTTTCCTTCCTAACTTTTCCTTAGTACCCCAGTTTTTGAGGAATGCAGATTCTCTTCACCTCCAATTTTGACCCAGTGTCCTCCTTTTCCTCTCAGTCGATGTAATTTTTGGGAACCTTCTTTTCTCACCCTTCCCTTTCTCCAATTTATCTGTCTAGTTTCTTTTCCTCAACACACTTTATCTTTGTTATACCTTGCAAGCTCTGTGTCCCCCGAGTCCCTTGCCTACAGCCTTCTCAGATGTCCCTTTTACCACACCACCTGCCTCTTTGCATCTTCCCTGGGTTCCCTCTGCTCCATCATGTCAAACACCAGGTGCTTGTCTACACTGCTAGCATCCCTCGGCTTGTTGCACTGTGATCCCTCAGTGGGTTTGGAGGAGGCAGCTACAGCTCACACAAGGCCATGATGCCACCACCACCTCATACTGCCCACTTCCAACCCAAGGGGCATTTTGCTGGAACCCTTCTGTTCACCTTAATAGCCTTGGGGCTGGTTTGGATCTAATCTTATTACTTGCTTTGGCATCGGTCCCTATAAGGCATTACTTCCTCTGATGCCTGTAAAAGTCTGTGATTGTAGATAAGCTACTGGAATACCTCTGACAAACTCTGTCTCACTGTTTGACTCTGTCTGTCTGTGATCCCTTGGATGACACTGTGGCATTCCTGCATTATGGCAGTCCTTCAGTCTTTATCTTCTCAGCATAATGACTGCCACACCATGATGATGGCAATACTCTCCTCAGTAATAGTGATGTTAGCAAGAACAGGGGGAAACACGATGAAGGGCTGCAACAGCTATCTAAAATTAGAAACTGGAGAGGGGGCTCACCTGGAGAGATCAGGAGTAAAGGAGTAGAACTCCATGCTGGCTTTCACATGCTCTTCATGGGAGATGAGAACTTAAGGCTCTTGCTTTTCAGGCAGAATTAAGGCTTATCCATGTGTTGGTGCTTACAGAATTAAATAGGCAGACAGATCCCAGCCCCACAACCTGACAGGAAAGAGCTGCTCAGGGTTCCCAAAAAGTAAGAAAGAAGGCAATGAGGCTCATGAGTCAGCCTGGGGCTGTGAATCTGAGGCAGGAGGTTGATCTACAGGTCCAGGACACAGGCAAAATATTTCCTAGTGGCATTCACCAATCTGCTCAGGGTGCTGGTCACTGTTACACCCATCTTGAGACACCTCATGCTGCCTTTTCATAGGATTGGGACCATGACTATCCTGAGGTAGTGCATGTCAGTCTTGGGTGGAGCGATTAAAGACATCACCTGGCCTAGGTTTGCCTGGGGAGCAGGGCTTACCATGCTTGCAAAAATATTCTGGTTTGATGCCCAGGTAATTGCAATCCTGGTATGAGAAAGTCATCTCATAACTAAGGTTTAACTTCAGTTCTTGATCCCCCATGAGGCTTTTTACATCCAGGAAAATTAAATATTAAGTCTGTCTTTTGGGGTTTTGCTGTCTTTGGGTTAGGCTGTGCCAGTGCTTTCATTTCCATCATTTTTCCTGAACATGGCTAACTCTTTCTGTCATGGCTGGATGACCAGGCCTTTGCCTGGACCAAAACCAATCCCACTTACTACGTTTGTTCCCCAGCTTGTCGTGTCTACCTCTGTTTCCCCCAGCTGATAACACCATAACAAGAGGTGGTGACATATTTCCTTGCCTTGATTCTTCCAGAAGTCATCTCTGAGTAGGGGAATGATAACCTTAGAGTGCAGGCTATTTTTGGCACTTTTCCAGGCTCTTTCTCTGACCTTGAGCAGGTGTTTTAACAACCCGCTCTCACATTTTGGCATTTGCAGTGTAGTCCTACTGCAAATCACTTGTGGGTGGGTAGCACTTGGAGGTTTTTGCTTGGAACCCAGGATTTGTTAAATTCTTAGCAATGCAGCTCATCACATCTGACTTCTTGGGTGGGAAAATGCTTGACTCTGAGGAAGTGCTCTGTATTCTCCTTTCCATCCCCACTATTCTGAAAACATTAATTTTCTTAGTCACTGATAGAATAGAATAGAATAGAATCAACCAGGTTGGAAGAGATCTCCAAGATCATCCAGTCCAACCTAGCACCCAGCCCTAGCCAGTCAACTAGACCATGGCACTAAGTGCCTCAGCCAGGCTTTTCCTGAAC
>WAAF01015788.1:0-16892 GCA_013400475.1 Tricholaema leucomelas | reverse complement strand
TTGTTGCCCTTCTCTGGACACGTTCCAGCACCTCAACATCTCTCTTGAATTGAGGAGCCCAGAACTGGACACAGTACTCAAGGTGTGGCCTGACCAGTGTTGAGTACAGTGTGGTCCTACTGGCCACACTGTTCCTGATACAGGCCAGGATGCCATTGGCTCTCTTGGCCACCTGGGCACACTGCTGGCTCATCTTCAGCCTACTATCCACCAGTACCCCCAGGTCCCTTTCCTTCTGGCTGCCCTCCAGCAGATGGAACAGAACCTTTTACCCAGCAGTAGCCCAGGTATCATAGGCTGCTGTTGACTGGGCAGATGATCACTCTGATGATCATGCACTCAGAGGAGCAGTTTCATTCCATTTAGGTAGATTGCATTTGTTTTGTTGTTCTACAGGCTTGCTCAAAATATTCAGAGGTGTTGATTAGGGGGTATGTGATTGGAGTGTCTTCATCCTTCTACCTTTTCTGAGTGTGAGCCTGCCAAGGTGATACTGGGAGGGTTTTGGATGCTCCAGGAGGGTGCCTTTCCCAGACCCCTTAGCAGCATATGGTTGGCAGTAACAGTGGCGGCAGACACCCCAGGAAGGAGAAAAACGTGTTCCTAGCATTTCAGTATGCTGCCACCTCTCTTCTTACTCTCTGTCCCTTCCTCTCCGTCTCGTTTGGCCAGGGTCGCAGCTGGAGAGGGCAGCTAACACCTTCAGGACGGTGAATCTGACTTTGCAGCATTCCCCCTGGCAGCCCCAGGAAGATTTCTGGCTGTGTCAGCCAAAATTCCTGCCGGGGACTCTGCTGCAATGCAGCACACCACACCCCCGCCAGTGCCGAGCCCCAGCCTGGGCAGCCGGCACTGCTCGGCTCCAGCCCCGCAGTGCTATGGGCTTCCCTCCTCCTCCTTCTCCCCAGGAGCCCCGATGATTTCACCTTGCTTGGCATAGTCTCCTGCGGGTAAGTGGCGTCCGCAGCGTGTGTCAGCGCAGCCTGGCACACGTTGGGTTTCACAAGGCACTGCCTGCGGAAAGCGCTGGCTCCCCGAAGGGATCGGCTGCGGTTTCGGATTTCATTTCCCTAGCACGCTACACCCGAATTCCAGACGCCTCCTGCCTTCGCTGCTGCATGGGCTCAGAGCACAGGTCCTGTGCCCTACCCAGCGGAGCCAGACGGAGCTTCCTTCAGCTCCAGGGAGTGGACCATGAAGACGTCAATTGTATTTTTGCTTTGTGTCTCAGTTTTCCCAAGCTTTTCCCAGGGTAGAGTTGTTGGAGAGGATGAAGCTGGTTTTGCCGAGTGTAATGTGTTCTTCCCTGGACAAGTCCCACCCGAAGGATTCACGGAGCCCTTCCACGTGAAAATCTGTCAGCAGTACAACAGAGAACCGCGCTTTGCAACTCTCTACAGTACAAAGGACAAAATCCCTCTTTATTCAGCTTTTAAGTATACAAAGTCGGCCCAAAATGAGGAGGAGAACTGGCTGGTTGAACCGCAGGTAAGTCAGCTTTTGCTTCACTGCGAAGCAAATGTTCCTGGAGAACTTTTCCTCTGGGGTGAAGCTGGGGAGAGGATTTTGCACAGGAGGCAGGAGCTCTGCTTGTTGAACTTCTTTTGATACTAATTTAACACAAGCAGGGGTTTGGGTTTTTTGCGTGTGTGTGCCTGGAACTAAACAAACAAATAGTTCCTTGTCCCAGGAGGCTTTCAATGAAAGCTGGGAGGGGAGAGGAAAGCCACCTATGTCCGAGGCCGAGACGTGTGTCCTGCTTTCAGGAAGCGCTGCCGGTGGCTAGCAGGGTTAAATCTCCCAGTGTCAAGCTGAAGTTTGTTCTGCTGCCAGCGTGATCGCAGTGTTGATAAGAGGTCTTTAGCTCGGCTGCACAGGGATAAAACATCCATTTGCGGTTCACCAAGTTGGTGCTGCAGCTTTCTGTTTTGTCCCTGTGTTGCAGGCGCCGGTAGGGAAATAAGTTACTGTGTCCCAGAGCACGCAGCCATCAGCTGGGTCAGAAATGTCCAGGATAAAATGTATTCCCTTGGAGCCACCGTGGGTTTTGTCTCCCTTGCCATTTGGTATGTTTAAGGAAGTCCTTCAGTCTGTTCAGTTTAAAGGAAGTCCTTTAAAAAATGTGGACACTCTAGTAGAAAATGTACACTTTGCATCTCTTCTTTTTGCTGTGTTTGAGGTTTTTCAGCAGTGATCATGAGGGATTTTGTTGCAAACACCAAGCTACTCCTGTCTCCTGAGCTCAGGAAAGGTTGACAACATTCAGGGGAGCTTCATCAGGGCAGGAATGGGGGCAGTGTCAGAGCAGCCTGATGGAAGTGGGGCCCTTGGGTTCTGAACATAGCCAGCTGTCCCAGGAGAATGGTTGCTCTTCTCATTTTCCTCATGTGGGATGATGAGATACTAAGGCCACAAGGTCACAGGCAGTGAAGACAGGAGGTCCTATGGGCCCGTCTTCATCTTTGATTGCCTCCCTGATCTCTGGGCTGGGGTTTGAGTTGCAGGAGTTCCCAAGGGCCTTTGATCTGCTCTCCTGCCACTTCACAGACGACTGTGGGAGATGTCTGGTTGCTCTTAAATCTGAGAGAAGCTTATTGCAGACTCTACCATTATGGAATTGAGGAAGGATGATGAATTGTTAAAGCACATAGAGGACCTAGGTGACTAAGGATCTTTGTTCAGTGCTGCTGAGGCAGTAAAGCAAAGCTGCAGATGTGAGATCCTTTCCTGTTTGCCTTGGCCACTGACACTGTTCATCACCTTTAGCCAACAGATCGCCTGCTCCGTGGTCTGACTCACAGGCTTGCCCATACAGGCTTAAAAGCCGTTTCTCCCATGGAGCAGTGGGCAGTTCATCATCCCTACTAATGCTGCAGAGCCAAACCTGTGTGTCACCTGCCTCCAAACTGTATCACAGCCCCACAAATAATTGCTCAGACACAAACTTTGGTTGCTCAAGCTTCTTGCATCTCCACAGGTTGCTTCTTAGTTTTCTCTAAGTGGTCAGTTCGGTCATGGCTGAAATGCAGGTGTCTCAGAGGTGGGAGGTAGCAGCTCCATGGTTCTATGGGGGAAACTCAGTCTGAGACAGAGAAACTACAAGGAAAAAAAAGTTGTCAGAAGAGTCTGTAAGGAGAAGATGTCAGAATTAGGAAAACTTCCTATAACTGAAGAAATAAGCACATACAACCCTCTCAGACACTGCCACACCAGCTCTAGGAGGAGAAAGTGAACAAGAGAGTTGACACCATTTTTGTATATTTCTATCAAGGTTAGGTCAGATGGTTAGGAAAGGTCAGGTGGCTGCTGAAGAGAACCTGTAGTAGCACCTGCTGTGTAGCCCCATGAGGATAGGGATCACTGCCCCATATTGCTTCAATATTGCCTGTTTTCTGAGTAATTTCCTCACCAAGACAGGGACAGCCAGGTATGAGCGGGCTTAGCTGCTCTGTGGTGTGTGCTTATGCATACATGTGGAGATTCAAAGACACAGCAAGCAGAAAGAAATCACTATAAAAAATGCTTTCTGCACTGATGAGGGCCTCGGGGTTATCACATGTCTTTTTGGTGGGTGATGATGCAAGTGGTGAGGACACCATCTCACTCCCTGCATGCCTATCTCCTCAGGAATGTCTGCCTAAAACAGAGGCAGTAATTGGGTGAGAAGTGCAAGGAATGTCAGTGCCACCCACTTCCAATTGGCAGCTGGAAACAGCAAATTTATTCAGCAATTAGTGAAAAATTAGAGAGTAGGAAGGGTAGGGTGATGATCAAGGTACTGATTGGACTCCCCCAGGCTTGCATCTGAAAACCTGCCTTGCCACAGATTTCCTAGGGGTTGAGAGCTTTTACCTCATCTTGTTTCTGTTGTCTGTGGTTTTCACTCTAGAGCTTAGAGAGGTGGAATACTCTGGAGTTACTTTTCTATCCTGATGTATGAAGGGCTGGATGAACCTCTTTATGTTTTCATTTAATTGATGACTACCACCAGCCAGATGACCAAGGTGGGATTTGCATAGCCAAACTATAGCTGCCTCTGAGTTGCTCTTGCCATCTTGGCGGACAGTCAAGAGAAACAGGTATTTCTGGAGCAACTCATGTGAACCTCCTACAACAGAAGCTTTGGCATAAGATGCACTGTGCCTCCTCTCTGGGACCTATACTAGGGGCAGATGAAGTACCTCCACTGCAACCAAAGGCATTAGTGTGTCTGAGGAAATAGCAATAGGAATAGGATCCTGAATGTCACCTGGAGTGGTACTAGGTTGGGACTGGTGGAATGTAATAGTGTCCTACACTAATGACCAAACTTGCTGGAAGTTTCCAGCTCTGGTAGCTGTGCATTGCCATGCTTTAATCTGCCTCTGCCCCGTCTGTGAAACTATAATCCCCACTGCATGAACACATCAGTATTGTTAGGTGCTCACATCTCACAGGTGTTCACATGCATAATTTATGTTTAAGTCCCCATCCCATGAATGAGGTGTTTACCTGTCTGCTTGGATCTTGCTCTTAATTATTCCAGGCTATTTGGACAGGTGGCTTCATAGATGACTCCATTAATGCAGATAGGCCTCAACAATGACACAACCCAAAAGCTTTTTGAAGCAGTGAGGAAAGGTAGTTTGCAGTGTAGATCAGATGAACTGCTGAGACAACTTGCCTTTGGGGCTGAGCTGGAGGAGGTATGAAGCCCTCAGTTCCATATGAGTTATTACAAACCATGATATGAGTTATTATAAGCATAACTTGGTGATGTCAGAGCCTTAAGCATGAACAGCACATGGCTGCATTATTGTCATGTCTTTTTTCATTGCGCCTAAACAATTCCAGTAGTATGTGCAGAAGCCTGCAGTTGATCAGGTAAATAGAGATGTATTTTCTTGAGAGGCCCCCCCAAGGTTTGCATGCATCAGGTCATAAGCAGAGACAATTAAGGTTGTACAGTCTGCTTCACATAGGCTGGGGATCTCTGCCAAGAGGCAAAGCTGACCCATCTCGAGTCTGTATGTCCTTGTGGTCCAGCACCTTAGCCTTCCTCTAGCATTTCCTATCATTTTTTGAGAAGACAGCAGGGTCCTGAAGCAGGAAAGGGTCTGCAGCACTGCCATGGGAGCAAAAAGGGGTGACTATCTCTGCAACGGTGTCAGGCTCAAAAGGGCTGTAGTGTGGAGAGCAGTTCTAGCCTTGCACCTCTGCCTGCTCCTCCCTCACCTGTATGGTGGGAATCAACACACCAGGTGCATACCTTGTCCTGTGTCACAACAGCACCATCCATCAGAGGAGGCAGAAAGAGGCAGGAGGCAGAGGGGACAGTGATTTTGTGGAAAATGTCTGGCCTCATCAGCCAGCTGCAGCATGTAAGTTTGGGGTGTCTGAGCGAGATGCACACAATGAATAAGGATAAGCCTTCTTAAAGAGGTGTATTTAGGAAAAGCTGTGCCTTGTGCTTCAGCACATAGGCCTCGCCGAGATCCTTCCAGCCCTGAAGCAATAAGCATCAGATCTTTCAAAGTGAAGTGCAAGAAACCTCCTAGCAGGAGATGAGGGTAATGCAGCCCTCTGCAATGGCTAGTGTTGGCGCTGTGACCAGCCTTGATGCAGAGGGAGCCCTGAACCTAGACTACAGGGTCTTGGCTGATGCAGGAAGCCAGCCAGAGCTCAGTCTTATGGTGAGCTGCTGACAGTCACTGATTCTGGCCCTTTCACCCTGACTTTCAGCACAGAGCTGCAAGGAGATGATGTGACACTAAGAGGATGCAGATTCTGGGTGGAGTTGCAAGGACATAGTTATATATCTGTCCAAGTACACTGCAGGATGGCCAGGGGATGAGAAAGGCTGACTGGGGAGTGATTCAAGATAGACTATGACCTGTCTGCATAGATGTCTCTCGGGTACATATTATATAGTGCAGTAAACATTTTATTGACTGGGAGCAGAAACAGCAGGTTTAATCTGGTCAGCACAGGGCTGAAAGCTGAGGGCCACAGCCTCTGAAACAGAAACTACAGAAGGCAAGGACTTCCAGAGACCATCTGCCACTTTTGAGCTTCTACCAATGCCCTCACCGTGTAATTTGGGGAAGAAAACGACAGTCTAGCACACTCCCCTGAAGTGGCTGCAAGCAGTGCCAATAAGAGTGGTAAAGGATCAGGCAGCTGCAGCCACCCAAGAAAGACCTGAGCACACCCTGGTGTTCATTGCTTCAGCTCCTACTGCTCTTTATTTCCCCGTGTGTGGCTTTGTGCCAGACTCCAGGAAGAACTCCTGCTGCAGCAATTGCTACCTTTGGCTTTGTGGCACAAGAATGGCAGACATGAGCAGGCAGGGCAGATTCCATCAAGGACTTGTGGTGATGGTATCTTCACCCATGTTATGCTGAGAGGTGTGCAGTCATTAAGGATGAGGTTTGGACTGATAGTGACATGAGGTTCAGACTACTAATGACAAGCCCTAAGAGAGCACTGAGAGCTCACTGCCATGTTCAAGGCAGGGAAGTTCAGGTCACCTGCCATGGTGCCTGCGTTCATTCTGACTTCTTACACTACCTGTGGTGAGAAGTAAATGCCTTTTCTACACATCTTATATAGATCAGAGGGACTGAATTGAAGATGCCACATTAGGTGAATAAATGAACTGGAGATACTACCACCACAGGAGGTGAGAACATGACCCTCAGTCAAGCCAATCTGTTGGTCTTAAAAATCTCTTCTAGAAAGAAAATCACAAGTTAGCATCTCATTGCAGAATGGCTGTTGAGATTCTGAAGGCTGTGTGGCACAGTGGACCAGACTGGAGAGCTGGGCACATCCCTTGCAGCCTAAACCTCGGTGTTTGGCAGGGCTGCTAAGCAGAGCTGAAGTGCTCTGAAATGCTGCGAGGAAAATAAGGGGGAAGGCAGGATGTGGTCTGAAGCACAGCAGGTAGTAGTAGCCGTATTGGAAAATATACTTCAAGGCCCATTTTGCATGTTGCTTTCTGGGAAGGGAAGTTGTGTCCAGTAACTCTTCTCTCTACTATTTCAGATAGATGATCCCAAAAATGGCCTGCACGAGATGGTGCACGAAGCTGATGTTGCTGCCACTGTTGCGAATCTCGGTGCAAATCAAGCCCTGACCGCAGACTATGTGGGCTCTGGTTATGAGAGAGGGCTGCTCAACCCAAGCTTGCTCAATGAAGAGGATTTCCAGGTGGCCACTTACACACTTACCAATGCTGTGCCTCTGAGCCCATCTCTGAGCAAAAGCTGGCACAGACATGTCGGAATGGTAGTGGAGCATGCTCTGGTCCCACACTGCTCCAAGAAGGATCATCTGTATCTTCTTGCAGGCGCTATTCCTTCCAGTGTCCAAGTTAAAGGCAAGGTGTCAGTGCCAGAGACCCTCTGGCTGGCAGCCTGCTGTGATGCTCCGGAGGGCTGGTCTCTGGGACTAGTGAAAAAAGTGAATGATGAAAACAGCTTGGAAGACCTCACAGTGGGGCAGCTGGAGAAGCAGCTTCTAGCAGGAGTTCACTTGTTCAAGGGCAACTGTGGGGAAGCCAATCAAAGCCAGAAAAAAACAGAAGCAGTATTACAAGCTGTGAGTCAGATTCAGTCTGGAGAGCAGGTAGGAACAAGTGATAACCAGGAGCCCAAAGACAGCAGCTTGGTGAGAAAAGTGGCTGGCATCATTGCTACCCCTTTCATCAAACTCCTGGAACTCCTCATCTATGTGTTTGTAGAGCTGGTGAAATTTGTGTTTTATTTCCTGTGGCTTGTTGTCAAGCGAGTTGTTGGTACTGTTCTGGATGGAGTCTACAGCCTGTGGAACGGGGTGGTGTCCTACCTTAAAGCCATCAGTATGGTGCTCATCAGCATCCCCTATGACATGGGGAGGGTCATCATCAACATCTTCCTGGGCTTCCTACAGCTTGTTCAAGATGTGGCATTTCTGACCTACAGGATCCTATGCATTCCCATGGGGTTTGTCCTTCACCTTGCTGCTTTTCCTTACCACTCCATCTGTGCCATTCCCTCTGTCCTCAAAGACGTGGCTTCTGGGATTTGGGGCACCTTCTCGCTGGTCATCGATGCCACGGCTGCACTTCTGCATGGCTTTTATTACTTGGCAGGTCACATAGTCAAACGGTTTGTCCCCAAAGTCTCCTCTGATGACTGAAAAGAATGGAAACCAAGGCTGCAAAGACATGGCGTGAAGAAGGAGTCAGGCAATGCTTTAAGATACATGGCCAAACACTGTCCATTTTGTTCTGGTATTTATTGTAGTGACATTGATAACAAAGAACCAACTGGGGAGCAACAGGGAGGGATAAGGTAACATTACTGGGTGCCAGTACCATTGTAACTCAAGTTCTGCCTCTTGCAAAGGGTTCAGGTTTTATTGGTGCAGGCCACAAAGTTTCTGTGGTTGGCAGATATGAAGATGTTTCCTCTGGGAGATGCATGTTAAATATGGTACAAGGTTATTTCTTTCTGACTATGAAAACACTGAGGCCTAAGCACTAGCAGTGAACTCTGCAGAAGCCTGTCTTGGCCAGGGAGAAGTTGATAGTCAGGGGAGGATTTTAATTATGGAGAGTTTTCTGGGACCTGGAGAAGGGAGGAGACAAGGGTGCAAGGATTTGGGGCTGGAAATAGTAGGGAGTGGAGTGGGGTGGGGTGGAGGAAAGGTCCTGGTGTTGGTTGTGCTGCTCATTGCACCAGGATCCCACTGGTGGAGGGGATGCCACTGTGTGGATCTTGCTGTGAGGAAAGACCCTCTGCCTGTTCTTCCTTTAGGGATATCAACATTGTCTCCCCTCAACCCTTCCTTGTTTTCTGGTGACCACTGAAGGTCTAAGCCTTGAAGCTTCAAGATGTGGCATTCCCTGAAGATCTAGACTTCTGAATATCTCAGTCCTGAAGCTCTTGTGCCTTCTCCAATGCCCAGCAGCACCCATGAGTCATGCTTTTGGCTTCCAGTCATCTGCCAGCCTGCCTAGCCTCCCTTGAGAGCTGACAGCTCCCCAAGCAGTGTTTGTGTGCCTGAGGTTTCCATGAGACAATGCCCAGGCTGGTGATGGGTAACACCACAGCTGTCCTTCTGAGGCTGGGGAGAAGTGCTCCTACAATTTCCCTCTGGGACGAAAGAAAGGCAGCTCTGCCGTTCCCACCAGTCTGGGCTGGTGGCAGGGACGTCCTTATGGGAAGGTGACATGAGAGAGGAGATTCATAGGGAGCATGAGGTGGGATTTTGCTGCTTTCACATGAGAAGCTCCTACCAAGACATAGAGCCAAGAGTGGTGGCAGCAGCTCTCAAGTGCAGCCCTGGCACTGGGGAGGTGACAGCTGTCCCCCATATCTGCCTGTCTTGTGCCTTCTGTGCAGCCTCGTCTCTGACCCATCCTAGCTGTGCAGTGTTGCAGAGCAGTTGGTGATGCATTTCTCCAGAGTGCTGCACACAAAGCAGCTTCCCCACGCCCTAACTCATCAGCCTCTGTATCCCAGCTCCACCAGCATCTCTAGTGCATCCCCCCCAGTTGCAGTGACATAGGAGCTTATGCACTGAGAGGTAGCAAAGCACTTTGGGAGGTCTGTGTTGCCATATCTGCATCATCATTGCTACCTGGGTCAGGCCAGCAGGTCTCTGTGCTGCCACTGTGTCTTCTGACTGCAAGTGGACAGTCCTTGAAGTCTAAAGATTTGGGCAGTGCTGCAGGATTTGGACAGATGAGGAGCAGCGTTACTAAAATTGGCTTGGAGTGCTCAGATTGCAAATGCTGAGAGCCACAAGCCAGCACAGGGCATATTTCTCCTGGGTTGCATGCCTGAGCAGGTGATGGGAAACCTGCCCCGAATGCTGAGCAATTATTGCAGAACAAGAAACATCCTTCCATAAACTAACTGTTTGTTTGAGATTGTTCTTATCTGGGCATGATTTATGGCTTCTGAGCTTTACTCAATCATTGGAAACACATGGCTTCAAGAAAATAAAAGTTAGTTTTCCAAAGAGGGGCTGGTATCATGTTTCTGTCAGAGCTGCAAACAAGATCACGCAACCCGGCGTGCCAGGACTAATCAAGGAAGCGCCAGCAGCAGAGTTGTTCTTTGTTACAGCTTGACATCTGATACTAATGGCCACTTCGTGCTTTTAAAGCATCTTTCCTTTCTCAAAGCACCTTAAGAGTCAATTCAGCAAGTTGCAGAATATGTGGGCAAAAGCTGAAGGGCTGCAGGCAGTGAATGTAGCTCTGTGTGCAAACAGAAGGAGGGAGAGGGGATGTTTTATTCTTGTGAGCTACACCTGGGATGCAACAGAAAAATACATCACAGCAGGATGGTTCTTCACAACTGACAGGGAGAAACTCCCTCTTGTGCATTGCCCTTCCCTTGGTGGGCTTTATCACAGCTTCTTTACAAGGAGAAGAAGCACTCACTAGAAATTCAGCCCTCCACTGACAGCACAGAGATCCTGGGATTAATAAACCAGATGTTCTCTTCAGGCAGATGAACCCTCCGGTGGAGTCTGTTAGGTCTGTAAGAACTGATGAAACACTGGAACAAGCTGCCCAGAGATGATGTGGATTCTGTATCATTGGAAGTGGTTGAAGTCAGGTTGAGTGGGGCTTTGAGCAACCTGATGTAGTGGAAGACGTCCCTGCCCCAAGATGACCTAATGCTTTGGCCCAGGGGGGCCCTGTGCATCTTGAGCTCACCTTTATCTTTGCTGCATTCATCCTGGGGCTGGGGCCAAGTAACTGGTGAGGGACTCAACAACTCTGCCAGGACAGCAACTTGGCCACAGCCCTGGGCTCAGGCCCTCTGGGCTGTCATTGCAAGTTTCAGAGCTTCTCACCTTTGCAGAGAGCTCCATCGTCAGCTCCATACCTCCTTTTGGCCAGGGAGCTGCTCCAGCTTGTCAGAGAACTGACCCATGCTTGTTCACAGGTTATCTTTCCATCACAGTCAGTGCCAGAAACTGGAAGAGGTATTGGAAAATAAACAGCAGTGCAACCCGTTTGGCCAGGAAGGGTTGCCTGGGGGCATGGAGCATGAGGTGTGGCCGAGGTGTGCGTGCTAGCGAGGTTGTGATCCTGTGGGTTTGCAATGCGGTGAGTGCTCTTCACTGCATGGTCTTGCAGGCTGTTGGACTTAGTTCAGCTTGGGACTGGATCTCACACTGGGTAACATCTGCCATCGATTTCCACAGAACTGGTGTTTCCAGCCAAACAGAAAGGCCTACAGACTTTCCAGTGGTGCTAGTGTTACAGCTGGTTGGAAGACCTCCAAGGAAATATATCCTGTCAGAATGGGGTGGTTTATCAAACAGGGTTCTTTTTATGGCCATTTGCCATTTTGAGTGGAGAAGGTTTTTCATGTCCAGACTGGAACGAGGATCAGAATCCACCCAGAGCAGCCCAGGATCTGGATTACAGGCCTGGATATGGATGTTCAGCACCCACATGGCCTAAAGCCAGGCCTGGCATGTGAAGATGACCATCCCCATCTCAGAAGAGCCGTGGCCCATCTTAGCTCATTTTCTCCCATCTATAAAGGTGAAAGAAAACCCCAACCAACCAACCAAAAAACCCCAAACCAAACCCCAAACTGTTTCCTTTCCAAAAATACTGAAATTGTAACCATTTTCCTGGGAGGTAGAAGCATTTTGCACTGAGCTAGCAGTGAAGTTGCAGTGGCTTCAAGTTCCTGTGCAGTATTATCGTTATTAGTCATTTGGTGCTTTAGCATGGTGGAGAGCAGACTTTTGGAGAAGATATCACTGCACATTTACTGCTGTGAGATTGCTGATTTTGTCAAGCTTCCCAGTATCTGCTAGTAAAAGATGGTTATGGACCAAAGCTAGGAGCTGCAGCAGGTGGGCAGGATGATGCTAGGGGGCAGGGGAAGTTCCTCACTGGTGGGAGAAGAGCAGCAGGTAAATGGGATGTTTCAAACTAGGTTTTATGATGAGAGTGGTGAAACACTGGAATGGGTTGCACAAAGAGGTAGTAGGTGACACATCACTGCAAAAATTCAGTGCTTGGGTGGGGCTTTGAGCAACCTGATGTAGTTGAAGATGTCCCTGCTTATTGCAGAGGGGTTAGATTAAGTGATCTTTAAAGGTCACTTTCAACCCAAACTATTCTATGGAACCAAGTGGCCAGTTGCTAATTAGTGAACAGTAATGGCTGAGAAGTGGTCCTGAGGCCAGCGAGCTCTGAGGTGAGTGGAGCAGCTCCAGAGGGATGATGTGATAGACTCAGGGAGATATTGCTATCTTGATTTAAGCCATCCAAGGGTGGGCATATAAAGTGTCTTCACTGCAGGCACTGGACTCTCTCCATTCAATATCAATAACTCACTAGGCTTTCACCTGGGCACTTCAGCTGAATGCCTGAAGCTGGAGCAAATTAAGCTTAGTTGGGGTTGGTGGCTTATGGGACTTATCCCATCCACAGAGACCTTGAAGGTGTCCATTGGCACAGGTTGCCCAGATGATCATACAGATGGGATGATCTTTCCTACAACCCCTTGGAAAGCTCTGGCCACTAAAACCTTCCATATGTGTTGGAATGAGACCAGGGGTGATGCCTTCTGAGTGCTGCTGGAAACATCCCCCAGCACCTGCAGCCACATTTGGGTGGTGGTAGGGATTTGTGTGTGGTCTAACAGCAACAGATGGGATTAACCACTGTGTGAACCTCAAAGCTTACAGGTTGACCTGACCTGTGTGAATTGGTCTTCATCTCCCAAAAAGCCTGGCCCAGGATTTTTTGAGCTCACAGAAAACATGCATATTTGTGGTGTAGCTGAGTGCACCCTTCACCCTCAGGCATCTGCAGGATGTAACTGGACACCTTTGCACTGCAGCTGACAGCCTGCGCTTGAAAACAACACTGCAGGCTGCAAAGCTAGGACAAGTTATATCATGTGGAGCAGAGGGGCTGCCTTCCAAAGAATTTGTGAGACCACAGAGCCTGGTGGCTGCAGAAGGGGGTTGAATGGTAACAGTTGACAGCTTGGTGTCAGAAGGGTGCAGATGGTCTCTGAGGCTCACCATTGATCCAGTAGGCTGTTAAGGACAAGTATGGCAACTCAGATGCTGAGTGTCATCAAGGACTAGGGAAGAGGCACTCAGGCTTTAGTGATGAAGAATAGTTTTGTCCATCCTCAGATCCTGTAATCACAGTATCACAGTCTCACAGTATCATCAGGGTTGGAAGAGACCTCACAGATCATCAAGTCCAACCTTTTACCACAGAGCTCAAGGCTAGACCATGGCACCAAGTGCCACGTCCAATCCTGCCTTGAACAGCTCCAGGGACAGCGACTCCACCACCTCCCTGGCCACAGATCATCACTCCAAGCCAAATCAGAGGCGGTTTGGTGGAGTGAGACGAATCTGGGAACTTGGTCTCTGCCATTTATTTCTCTGAGGAGTGCATTCAGTCTCACTCTTTCTCCACCACTCGCTCCTAGCTGTGAGCAGTTGCAGGTGCTCTGCATCGAGCACATTCCCACTGTGTGCCCTGCCAGCACTGCTGGGAGTCCTGGGGATGCAGTACTGAGGTTCTGGATCTCTGTGGTGGTGGTATTAGGCACTCAGGTCTACTAATTAGAGCTAATAAGGATGCCTCCAGCTGAGCTGCTCCGGTTCTTGTTTCTTTTCTTTCAAACACTGCATTTTTTTGTGTGTGTGTTTTCTTTTTCATCAGGAAAACTTGAAAGAAAAAAACTTAGAGGGTAGCTAAAATCTCATAAAAAATGTTTTCATCTGATCTTTCCAGTGTCACCCTGCTGTACTGCAGCTGTGAGCTGCACTTTAATCTGTGAGCTAAACGAGGTCGAGGCGGATCAGACTCCTCCGGGAGATGATTCAGGGCAGATGTCGCCCTCTGGTGGAGCCTCTCGGTCACTGCACCAGGTGCCGAGGAAGCCAAGAGAGATTACCTAGGTCGTTCAGGAGGCCAGATTAACAGTCTGCATTCAGGCAGCATCATCACTCCAGCCCAGTTCTTCTTCTCCTGGTGCTTTCAGTGCATCAGAAGACAAAAGGCCATGAAGACAACATTGGAGAGCTGTTCTGGGCTGAAACTGTTCTGGGCTGAGGATGTTCTGTGGAGTGAAACTTTGGAGGAACTCATTCTTGGCCAAGTAAACACTGAATGTTGCACATCATGGCTGCTAAACGGCTTTGGGTTTGGCTGAAATTAGGTTTTGTTGTATTTTCTGTATCCGTTTTTTGGCAACATTTTATTCCCTGGATGTGTAGATACTCTGAACTTCAGCCCCAGGCAGGAGAAGGAGGGCTTGCTTCCCTTCTGCAAGAGCATTTTCCTGCTGGTTGCAAACATTGAAGTTTTGCTCCAAAGGCATGAAGAAAGCCCGTGGACAAAAAGTATGTGCTGAGGAGGCAGAGGGTAGGTTTTAATTTAGCAGGAAATGCAAATGCAGTCACCAAAATCAATGGTATTTACACCAGCTCATTAGTGTGATGAGTGATGCTGTTTATAACATCTGTGATTCTAGTTTGCAATTCAGCCTCTGCACTGCTGTCCAGGTGCCTCAGCAGATTGCTCCATCATGAGCAAATCAAAAGTTATTGGGGAGAGTTTGCACACTCCCATGTGGGCTGTATTTCAGGCTGGTTTAGTGTGCAGCACTGAAGTCAAGTCACATGCCAGTGGGTGCACTTCAGCAGCAGTTAATGCAAATGTCCTGTACAGTAATCCAGGGCTGGTCACCATTTCCACAACATGAGAAGCTGAGGTGATGCTGGGAAGAAGTGAAAGAGACCCCAGTACAAGCTGAAATCCAACCTTATAGGTGAGAACTTGCTCAGCCTGGGAGAGGGGGTACCTGATTTCCGCTTTCAGTGGCACATCGCTGGATCACCAGTGGCTGTCCATGGCTTTTCAGCTCCATCTGGGAGGCCGTGGGTGGCTGTGCTCTCAGATGATGTCAGTCATAAAGCACACCACAATGCCTCCCTGTGCTCTGTGAGACTGGCCAGGAACCTGGCAGGGCTTGGAGTCAGCCCCTCTGGGTCATCCCAGAGACATGCTGCCTGTATGGGGCTGTCTGTCTCTACCCAAGGCATTGCCCTTTCCCACAGTCTCAGGGACATCCATCACCTGTGGGGTGCAGGGACATTGTCCAACAGCCACCCAGTGTGGGCAAGTGAGCATCTCTGTGACACAATCCCTGGTCTGCCACCACCCTTTGGCCTCTGGGTTTCTCCAGCCACAGGCTATGTTTCAGTGCGAGTGGGTGCGGAAGGGAGCAGAGGGTGTGCAGCTGGATGGCAGCAGAGCTATAGCAATGCAGATGCTGGGCTGCAGCTTCCTGGGGGTCAACAGGCTGAAGAGGTGAAAGTGGGGTATAGGACAAGCCCAGGGTCCCCAGGGAGTGGAGTTCTCTGCTTACGTTGGGTCCCTATGTATGAGCACTCAGACCGCATTCTGGGTGAAGGTGTGGGGATCAAGTTGAGGGCTGGGCTTGCTGAGGAGGGCACCGTCCTGCCCTGGTGCTTGTCTGCTCTGTGGCACCTCTAAGCTTAAAGTAAAGCAGGAACTCCTCAGCAGCTCTTGGCTTTGAGGACTATTTAAAGTTTGCTGGATTTTTTGTGTTGTTTTGTCTTGTTTCATGATGGTACTGGTAACATGGTTGCACTCCCTCCGGTTCAGAGCTGCACCAGTGCCTGGAGGTGACAGCCACAGAGCCTGTAAATGGATGGAAAGCTCTGCTTCCACTGAAAGCAAAGAAATAAGCACTTTATGTGTTTACTGTATCTACTTAAAAAAAACCCCGACCAACCAAAATTGAAAACAAACAGACAAAAATCCTTTCTTTTTAAACTGTGGTATTTTCCAGGGCAGGATGAAGCTCCATCAGCCAAAGATGCCAGGAGGTAATGGTTGTGCTGTGACAGCCCTTGGTCACAGCCCTCGGTGGGGCACGTGGTATCTCTAATGGCACTGGAAATGGGCTTTTAGGGTTTATTATTTGTATTGCAGGGTGAGGCAAGGACAGGCTAGCTGAGCATTCAGCAGCTGGGGATAAAAAAATACACACAAACCACCCCAGGTCCATGGTTTGTGTGGTTTTGTCTAGTTGGAGGTGAGATAAGCATCTCTCCCAGGACAAACCCCTGTAGCTGATTCCTCAGGACTATGCCACTCTTCCTCAGGGGCTAGATGAGGCAGATGGCACAATTGCATGGGCTTGGGGGCAACTTCTCTGCACAGCATGCTTGGCAATGCCCTGAGCCAGCACCCTTGGCACGTATTACCTCTCCTTTGCATTTCCTTCATGGTTTTGTGGCTCTTACCTACTTCTGCTCTGGGGTTCAATGAGGATTCCCTGGAAGAGGGTTCAGCTCCTGCTGCATTCCACTGCCTCTGTCTTTCACAAAGCAAACTTCTAACAGGAAGGTGACTATCCCTGTATCAGGAGTGAGCATCATAGAATCGGTCAGAGTTGGAAGGGACCACAAGGATCATCTAGTTCCAACCCTCCTGCCATGGGCAGGGACACCCTACCCTAGATCAGGCTGGCCACAGCCCCATCCATCCTGGCCTTAAACACCTCTAGAGATTGGGCCTCAACCACCTCCCTGCGCAACCCATTCCAGTCTCTCACCACTCTCATGGTGAAGAACTTCCTCCTCACATTCAGTCTGACTCTCCCCACACCTCCAGCTTTGCTCCATTCCCCTAGTCCTGTCACTCCCTGATATGCTAAAAAGTCCCTTCCCAGCTTTTTTGTAGGCCCCCTTCCGATACTGAAAGGTCACAATAAGGTTGCCAAGGTCATGGATCATGATGTCCATTGCCCCATTATCTCTTATCTATGTATAGATGAAATAATCTCTATATTAAATAATACATAAGTGAAAAGGCAGGACAAGAG
>WAAF01015787.1:6167-36022 GCA_013400475.1 Tricholaema leucomelas | reverse complement strand
CTTGTATATTTATATATATAACTGTATATATATTAAAAATATCTGCTTGTATTTTGTGCTAAGATGCAAATATAATCTTCATTTAATTTCCAGAGCTGGCTGAGTCTAGTCTGGGTGATTTACAAAGGTTGGGGGTTGGGTAACACCCAAGCCATCACAGGGAGTTTACTTGAGGGTTTGGAAGCACAAGTGATGTTCTACTCAATCCCTCTAGTGATAGAAAGAGAGAAGGAAGGAAGGAAGGAAGGAAGGAAGGAAGGAAGGAAGGAAGGAAGGAAGGAAGGAAGGAAGGAAGGAAGGAAGGAAGGAAGGAAAAAATCTCCACGTGATTAATGCATGAATTAGAGGTTGGTGCCACCAACAGAACTATGTTTTTTTTGAGCATAGGCAAGTTTTCTCACCACTGTGTCTAGTGGCAACAGATGGAGTTCATCTGCCCCATAACGGGAAAAGAATCCTTGCATATGAATTGGCTGGGCTTATCAATAAGGCTTCAAACTTAGTTATAATGGGAGACAGAGAAGTAGCTGGCCTTGCCCCCGAGAACCCTGTGTGTAGCATCCCAACACTTGTGGAGTAGTGTGTTGACATCTTAGATAACCAGAGGGTCTATCCCACTTCAAGGCTGAGCACCGTATTCGACTCCATCTCTAAAATGTTTATACACTAATGCACACAGCATGGGGAATAAATAGGATTTGGAAATCCATGTGTGGTCAAGGAGTTACGACCTGGTGACAATTACAGAGAGATGGTAGGGCAGTTCACATGACTGCAGTGTGGACATGGATGGCTATATCCTTTTTAGGAAAGACAGATCATCAAAGTGAGGTGGTGGAGTTGCTCTTTATGTGAGGGAGCAACCAGAATGCCTTGAGTTCTGTCCAGTGGTGGGTCAGGGGTGAGTTGAGAGCTTGTGGGTACGAATTAAGGGACAGCCTAGAATGGGTGATACAGTTGTGGTGTTTATTACAAGCCACCTGATCAGGATGAGGAAGTTGATGAGGCCTTCTACAGGCAGCTAACAGCAGCCTCACAATCACAGGCCCTGGTTCTCATGGGAGACCTTGACTACCCAGATATTTGCTGGAAGGGCTACTTAGCCAGCCAGCCACAGTCCAGGGGGCTCCTCCAGTGCATCAGTGATAACTTCCTGATGCAAGTAGTGGATGAGCCAAATAGGGGAGGAGCACTGCTGGATCTATTCTCACCAACAAGGAGGGTCTGGCTGAAGCAGTGAAGGCTGAGGGCAGCCTTGGCTGCAGTGATCATGAGATGATTGAGTTCAGGATCGTGGCTGGTAGGAATAGGATATAAAGCACTACAACCCTGGATTTCAGAAGGGCCAACTTTGGCCTTTTCAAGCAATTGTTGGGGAAAATCTCATGGGACAGGGTACTAGAAGGCAAAGCGGCCCATGATAGTTGGTTAACATTTAAGGACCTCTTCTTCCAAGCTCAAGATCAGAGCATCCCAGCAAGTAGGAAATTGAGAAAGAGAGTCAAGAGATACACATGGTTAAGTAAGAAACTGCTAAGCAAACTTAAGTGGAAGAAGAGAGTCTACAGATCATTAAAGGTGGGACTGGCCACTTGGGAGGAGTATGAGACTGTTGTCAGAGGATGTAGGGAGGCAACTAGGAAGGTTAAGGCCTCGTGGGAACTCAATCTTACCAGGGAGGTCAAGGATAACAGAAAAGGCTTCTTCAAATACACTGCAGGAAAAACTAACACTAGAGGCAATGTAGGTCCCCTGCTGACTAAGGTGTGGGATTTGATGTGTAGTGGGGCACTCCAAAATTCCTTACCACCACCCCTCCCACTAGACCCCACCCCCGCCCAGCTCAGCAGAGGTTTGAATGGGGGAAGACAAAGGTGCAGAACTGCTATCCCCCCCATCCCTTGTGGGCTTGTATGGGAAATGGCAAAAAGCACCCTTTTCTTCCTGCCCTCGCAAGCGTATTCACTCATGGGAAGGCCCGCACAGGAACCTGGGATTGTGATTGGCTGGATTCTTCGCACCCAGTATATATTGCCACTGGACACTTTGTCTAGGAAAGACTTAAATAGTGACCAGAAAGTGTCCATTGAGCCCATCAGGTCCATACAAAAGATCTGCCTGCGGCATCTGGCTCCATCTTCTGCTTGGACTGATGTATCCTAGTTTCCTGTTCCCTGCCTCTGAGCTGGAGCAACCCTGCCTTTGACATAAACTGCCACTGTTTGCAGGAACACACCAGAAGTGTGTCTTTTCTCTCTACTGCTAAGGCAGTGCTGGTCCACAAGATCTGCCTCGTGGAAGCTGTTTGCGGACACTTTGAATTTGGTGGGTTCCATTTGCATTGGAATTAAGCTGTGTGGTTCCCAAATTGGATGGTGACTTGCAGTTTCCAGACCCTGCTGCAAAGGAGATCCAGGGAACACTTGCAAATTCCTACTCTGCCTTTGTGAGTAAATCCCATGCTTTCTCAGTTGTTCCTTAGACCTCTGCTCTGCCTTTCATATTTAAGTGGGGTAAAGCTATCTTGTGGCTTAGACTTTCCAATTTTTTATTTTCCTGAATTACCAAAATTGCCCCAAAGAATCCTTGTAAAAATTCCTGAGCAAATTAGAACCTGTAAATAAAATTTAACTAGTTTTGTACATAGTTTTTGGGTTTTGGGAAAAAAATATGAAACAAACAACTGTATTTTTGTAATCCCTGCCTTGTCAAATCATTCTAAATTAAACCTGGTGACAGACGACACAATGAAGGCAGAGTTTCTAAATGCCTCCCTCGTCACCATCTGCTAGAGACTGTCCTCAGGAGTGCCTGACACCTGAGTCACCAGAGGCAAGTGTGGCAAAGGAGGAGTTTTCTTTGGTTGGTGAGGACTGGGTTAAGGAACAGTTAAGTGATCTGCACATCCATAAGTTCAGGGGTCCTGACAGCATGCACCCGCACTCAGTGGGTGCTGATGGAGCTGGCATAGGTCGTTGGCAGACCACTCTCTGCCATCTTCAGTAGTTCATGGTGGACAGGAGAGGTGCCTGGGACTGGAGGAAGGCGAATGTCACACCAGTCTTCAAAAAGTGTAAGAAGGAGGACCCAGGTAAATATAGACCTGTCAACCTCACCTGCATCCCTGGAAAGGTAGTGGAGCAACTTATCCTTGGTGCTGTCCTTAGGCATATCAAGGACAAGGGAGTCATTGGGATCAGTCAACATGGTCTTACCATAGGGAAGTCATGCTTGACCAACCTGATAGCCTTTTATGGGGATATAAACATGTGGACAGATGATGGTAGAGCAATAGGTGTGGTCTATCTTGATTTCAGTAAAGCATTTGACATCATTCTTGCAGATAAACTGAGTCAGTGTGGTCTGGATGATCAGGTAGTGAGGTGGATTGCGAATTGGCTGAAGGAAAGAAGTCAGAGTTGTGGTCAGTGGGATGGACTCTGGTTGGAGGCCTGTAACTAGTAGAGTCCTCCAGAGGTCAGTACTGGGACCAGTTCTGTTCAATGTATTCATCAATGACCTGGATGAAGGCACAGAGCGCGCTGTCAGCAAGTTTGCTGATGACACAAAACTGGGTGGAGTGCCTGACACACCAGATGGCTGTGCTGCCACTCAGCAAGACTTAGAGAGGCTGGAGGGTTAGGCAGGTAGAAAATGAATGAACTTTAACAAGGGCAAGTGTAGAGTCTTGCACCTGGTATCAGTATAGGTTGGGGACTGACTTGCTGGAAGGCAGTGAAGGGGCAAAGGACCTGGGTGTCCTAGTGGATGGGAGGTTGACCATCAGTCAGCAGTGTGCTCTTGTGGCCAGGAGAGCCAGCGCCATCCTGGAGTGTATTGGAAAGGCTGTGGCTAGTACGTCGAGGGAGGCTCTCCTCCCCCTCTACTCTGCCATGGTGAGGCCACATCTGTCCAGTTCTGGGTCCATCAGAACTGCTTGAGAGAGTCCAGCACATGGCCACCAGGATGATGAAGGGAGTGGAACACCTTTCTTACGAGGAGACACTGAGGGAGCTGGGGCTCTTTAGTTTGGAGGAGACTAAGAGGTGATCTCATTAATGTTTATAAATATGTTAAGGGTGAGTGCCAAGAGCATGGAGCCAGGCTTTTCTCGGTGATGCCCAATGACAAGACAGGGGACAATGAGTGGGTGGCTTGGCATAGGAAGTTACATGTAAACTTGAGGAAAAAATTCCTCACTGTGAAGGCAACAGAACACTGTAACAGGCTGCCCAGGGAGAGTGTGGAGTCTCCCATTCTGGAGACACTCAGAACTCATGTGGATGCAATCCAGCGTGATCTGGTATAGGTGATGCTGCTCTGCAAGGTGGTTGGACTAGATGATCTTTCAAGGTCTCTTCCAGCCCCTGACATTCTGTGATTCTATGATTCTGTATGCATACAATGCTGAGCAGATAGGGTATACATAGAATATGTATATTCTCAAAATGTCAGGAGGTTTACTAGCTTTGGAACATTTTTTTTTCTTTCTTTTCCTTTGTGTCTGAAGAAGCATTACCATTTTATCTCAAGTACAATACTAGTTTTAGATGGCCTCACTAATAAAGTTGATTGCCTAATTTCTTGGGTTTTTTGCTTTGTTTTGTTTTATTTGGGGTTTTGTGTGTTTGTTTGTCACAAGGCTAAAATATAATTTTCGTGTTGTTATTTCTATTAGCTATTGAGCAGAATATGTACATTCATCTTTTAATGCGACAAGATTCTATTCAAACAAATTAAATGTTACAATTATGACATAATGTTTGCCTAGGTGTTTGTTAGTTACCTTTCACTATTTTTGAATTGTTTTCGATCAGTCTACCAGAAGATAATGCTGAAAACCTCTGTATCAATATTTACTGTTGTTAGTACAATAAATCCTGCCCTTGACTAGAAATAATTTTTTGTTTCGGTATGGTATGTTGTTGTGGAGGTTTGAAAACAGACGTACATATGCCTTGCCCTGCCTGGACTGATTTTCCTGCTCATAGTCAGGAGTGAGCACATGGAGAGCGCAGAGGGGCACAATGGGCATGGTGCCGTGGAGTCTGGCCTGCCCAGGCTTTAGGTTATGTAAGCCCCACATGCCCAGCTCATGCTTGCCGGGTGCTAGGCCCATGTGATCCCCATATTTGGAAAGTCCAGGCCTGTGGCTTCTTGCCTGACTACCAAACTGATTGGTCATTGTGTGGCCAATGAGACCACTGATCTCGGCCCACATTTAATAAATAGACATGCACAGGCTCATGTGCCTGTTCATTCACTCACTAGCTCATTTGCCCAGGTGTTCACTGACTCACTCAGTTGTCTGTGTACTTATTTGCAGAGCTCACTTAAACCTGCCTTTGCGTAGCTCAGACTCCCTGTGCAGCCGTGCATTCCACTGCACGCCCACTGCCTTATTGCCTGGTGTGTGCCATTGTCACGAGTTACCAGGAGCAAACCCATTTGTCTGCACAGGAACGTATTTCCTCTGCACCTGGAAATCCTGCCTACGAGTTCCCTGGACACAGCATCCAGAAGGAGCCAGCAGCAGAAGGTCAGAGCCTATTGCCCCTGAAGCGGGGAGTATTCCAGCCTTGGAGTCCACGGACGGAGACCCTGAGAAGTCAGACAGTTTATATAGGCTGTGATGCAGCCCGGAGGGTGATTTGTAACTAATCCGAATTGTGAGTAAATACCTCTCTAATTTCTGTTGTGCCTGCCATAGAGCAGAAAGCTTTCAGCCCACCCTGCTGGGCAAATAGTATATAGACCCCGAGCGGCATTAGCCGTGTGGGAAACTCTCTCTGTTTAATATTCTGAATGTATGTTAGTTGTTATAATAGTTACACTTTGATACATATTCCCGTAATGTCTTCATAATCGTGTAAGAATAAATCTTAATATTATAAATTTAGTGGTTGGGGGTGATGAGAGTTCAAAATATTGAAGTTAATAGATATATATATATATATTTATAAATTAATTGATTCCTCCCCTCCGCAACATATATACCTAGTGACATATTGAGGAAAATATTTTTTCTTAATAACTTATCAAATAGAAAGGACATATGTTAGATTGCTAATCACAGCTGTTTACAATGAAAAATAACATATACTATAGTAACAATAAATCACTAACCTGAAAAACTACTTATCGAATAGTCATTCCATGATCACAGGATTTATTTCACATTACTGCACAGTTGTTATACATAGCTCAACAACCACAACATAAGGTGTGTCGCAGAAGTCCCTTTTCTAAAACAGTTAAACTGATAATGTACAAGATTCATAATATGCTAGCTGTTGTGTCTCGTAAGATAGCCACACCAAAAGAATGAGCTGTTGTCCTCTATGTATAAGAAAGGAGATAGCATAGCACAACTCTACTACGCAGAATATGACTTCCCTACACTTCCACAATCTGTAGGTCAATTGTTAAACATTGCAAGAAATCTGTAAGAATCAGCACACCACAGAGACATTCAATGAAAGAAATATATTTTGAAAGCTAATCTTACATAAACCATATTTTTTCTTTGAAACACAATAATCGTCTTATATAAAAGCTAAACAAATAGCTCAGTAAAGAACATATACCTTATTGTGACTTTAAAACAAATTCTTGTTACATAAGTCAAAATATTTTTACAAGATGTCTCCGGATGCACAGGATGTAATAAAGAAAAGAAGATGCCTGTCAGCACAAAACACAATTCTTTATCTTTGTTAGCTACATTTGTGTTTGGAGGAGACTAAGAGGTGATCTCATTAATGCTTATAAATACGTTAAGGGTGAGTGCCAAGAGCATGAAGCCAGGCTTTTCTAGGTGATGCCCAATGACAGGACAAGGGACAATTATTGGAAGTTTCATGTCAACACGAGGAAGAATTTTTTCACTGTGAAGGTGACAGAACACTGTAACAGGCTGCCCAGGGGTGTTGTGGAGTCTCCCTCTCTGGAGATATTCAAAACGTACCCCAACACTGTTCCTGTGTGATCTGGTGTAGGTGATCCTGGCCTGCAGAGGGGTTGGAATAGATGATCTTCCGAGGTCCCTACCAGCCCCTGATATTTTGTACCACACACAGCATCACCAAGGTTGGAAGAGACCTCATAGATCATCAAGTCCAACCCATTACCACAGAGCTCAAGGCTAGACCATGGCACCAAGTGCCATGTCCAATCCTGCCTTGAACAGCTCCAGGGACAGCAACTCCACCACCTTCCTGGGCAGCCCATTCCAGTAGCCAATGACTCTCTCAGTGAAGAACTTTCTCCTCACCTCGAGCCTAAATTTCCCCTGGCGTAGCTTGAGGCTGTGTCCTCTTGTTCTGGTGCTGGCCGCCTGAGAGAAGAGAGCAACCTCCTTCTGGCTACAGGTTTGTGGTTTGGTGATTGGCAGGCTGAGCAGATTATTCACCTATTCCCACCTAACACAGGTGTTGCCTCTGTCACGCTTCATTACAGGTACCAGGGTGAAGCACTCTCTACAGCCAGGGGCCTGGAAGCCTAGATATTTGTAGCCAATGTCTGTGGCTGCAAGGACATGCCTGAGTGTCTTTCCTTAGTCTTGACTGACCTTGCTCAGAATGCAGGGATCACAGATCCCTGCACTCCTGAAGCATCTAAATAGCCCAGGGTGGCTGTAGCTCCACCACACCTTGTGAGAGAATCCAGAACCGGCCAGTGCCATGCTTCCCTGCACTTTCTGGCTACAGAAAGCTTACTTGCACTTGGGAAAAAAAACCTGTCGACCCCTCCGTCTGCTACTTGGGCAAGTCTACAATGGCAGTTTCTCAGCTGTTCTGAGAAATTGCAGTACAGACTGGGGGATGATGAAATTGAGAGTAGCCCTGCAGAAAGGGACTTGGCAGGCACCGGTGTATGAGAAGCTGGATGTGAGCCAACAACATTCACTTATAGTTCAGAATGCCAGTTGGTTCCCAGGCTGCATCAAAAGAGGTGTGATCAGCAGACTGGGAGAGGTGATTCTGTCACTGGTGAGACTTCACTTGGAGTACTGTGTCTTAACTCTGGGGCCCTCAACACAAGAGACACATAGACCTGCTGGAGAAGGTCCAGAGGAGGGCCATAAAGATAATCAGAGGGCTGGAGAATCTCTCCTAAGCAGACAGGCTGAAGGCATGTGATCTGCCCATCCTGGAGAACAGAAGGCTCTGGTACTGTATAGATGCATTTCAGTATCTGAAGGGGATTTACAGAAAGGCTAGGAAAGGACTGTTTAGAAGTGCTTGTAGTGATAGGATGAGGGGCAGGGGCAATGTTTTTAAACTAGAGCAAGGTAGATTTAGGTTAGACATAAGAAGGGAGTCTCTACAACGAATGTAGTAAAACAGTGGAACAAGTTGCCCAGGAATGTGGTTGAGGCCCCATCTCTGGAGGCATCCAAGATCAGACTGGATGGGGCCCTGAGCATCCTGATCCAGGTGGAGGTGTCCCTGCTCAGTGTAGGGGGCTTGGCCAAGACGACCTTTGAGGGTTCCTTCCAAAGCAATGCAATCTGTGAATCAGTTAATTGAATATTTCTTATTAAATCAAGCAATATGAAAATACAAATGAAAATATGAAGTGTATTCAGAGCTCTATAAACGCAGACTACGGCTTATCTGAGAAAGAAAGAATCGAGAGTTATGCCACTGCCAATCTCAAGTCTAAAATAAAGAAGACTTTTTTTTTTAAGTCCTTTTAGTTAATCCTAGTACTTAGTCATAATCAATAATAATAAAATGCTGAAATTAGTATTTTCTTTAGGAAAAAATGGTGCAGACATAAATGGAGCTAATTATTTGTACTACATTGTTTTATCAGAAATACTGAAAATACTAAACAAGAGGAAGATGCTTATGACTTCTATTATATTAAAGGCTCAAAATATTTTACAAATGAGTGAAAAAAGGACACATCTAAACCTGAGTTAGCAGAATTTTTAATCAGAAAGCCTATATTTAGCTGAATGTATATGTAAATATGGACATATATGACATGGTTGCGCAGATACTGATATCTAAAGATATGCACTCGTAATTTCCCACTTTTGAAAGGAGTTTCTCTACACATCCCAGTTTCCAAACTGCGTTGCATCACAGTATGTGTTTTGCACCAAAGTTAAATAAACAACCGTGTAGCTTTCTCATTGTGTTAAGGTCTTAGTATATTGGAGTAAAATTTAACAACATATAAAAATGATCTAACATCACTTTCTCTTTGTAGATTGGTTCTAGTAGTCATTATTTTCCCCCAGGTCAACAAAAGCTTCCACACAAAGAAATAAGATGTCTGTTCTTTTCCTTCTGCATAGTGTGTTTAAACTCCCACTTCCTGGAACTCATCTGGGAATGAAAAATTTCATAAACTTCCTACAAATATTGTTATTTTAAAATATTAAAGATGTATGTGTGTAAGTGTTGTGGAGGGCCTGTAGGCCCCAAAATAGGCTTATTTTTTGCCTTATTTTGCCTGGACATGTTTTTCTGCCCAAACCAGAGGTAAACACATTAAATGGATAAAAGGGGCACAATAGGCCTGGTGCCATGAAGTCTGGCCTGCCTTGGGTCCAGGTTGTGTAACGTGTTTGTGTGAACATGTTGTGTAAGCCCACGCACCCAGCTCATGCTTGGCAGGTGCTAGCCTGTGTGTTCACCATATTTGGGAAAGTCCAGGCTTGTGATTTGCCTATTATGGTGTTGTTTGGCTGACTGCCATAACCTGATTGGTCATTCTAGTGTCCAAAGGGCCATTAATCTCAGCCCACCTTTGATAAATAGAAGCACACAGGTAAACAACGTGCTCTCGCTCTCGCTCTTGCTTCACAGGCTCACTCGCTCATTGTTAGGCTTTAGACTCACCAACTTCTTGCTTGTGCCTACTTGCTTCATTGTTATTACGGAGACAGATTCTCCCATTAGTCTCCCAGCCAGCTGTGCACGCTTGCACGCCACTGCGGTGAGTTATCAGGACCAGATCCTGTATTGCCTTCCTTTACCTATGGAGCTCAGACTCCCGTGTAGCAGCCATGCACCCTATTGTACGCCCACTGCCTTATGATTGCCTGGTAAGCGCCACTGCCGCAGAGTTACCAGGAAGCAGATTCCACTTGCCTGCACACGATCAGCCTGCTAGCTAGCGTGAAACCGTGCTCTGGCTGCACGGCACCGTATTCCTCTTCACCTGAGGTCCTGCCAACAGTCCCTGGACAAAGAGATTATTTCAGTTAGGCTTTAAATTATAAGAGTGATTTCTTTTCAGTCACAGAGCAATTTTTAAATAAGTGGACATATGCAATTATTGCTTCTCCACTCATTCTGTTTACCTCTTCTGTTACTTTGTATTATGAATGTCGTAATCCATAGAAATGTCTTAACGACAGCCAACGGATTTACTATCTCCATAACATATCTGTACGCAAAATTAAGGAGTCAAGTTTGTGTTTGTCAATTTCATTTTTAACAATATCTTAAAATTGTCTTTCTTTTCTAATGCATTATATTCCAGTAAGGCTGCATCTGATTTAAAAACTTCACTCAGGAAATATATTGTTTTCAGTCATATGGTGGGTTAGGAACTTCCCCCCAACACTATTCAAATTTCCATAGTAACTCAGATGGCTTGGAAGTAAGATTAAGCTGCATTTACAGCAAAGCAAACTTTACAGACATATATATGCAACATATTTACAAGTATTTACAATTATATACAAATTAGAAATAACACAGAATTCCAAACTCCCTCCCAGAAAAAGGAAGCTGCCCAGAAGGGGTTCAAAGCTACGCCTTCTTTCTCCCTCTCCTTTGCCAGATGGACAAACAAAAGCATCCAGCAAAGCTTATGTTGTTATTTGTTAGTGAAGACATATTAGAGCAGAGTGAAGAAGAAGCAAAAGGAAGCAGTGGCCTGGAATGAAGTGGGACAAAGTGTCTACTTTTTTTTAGCTTTCTAACTCTTTCAGTAAACCAATGAATGAGATAGACTTCATAATTATTTTCCTTTCACAAATAATGATCTAATGTATCTTATTAAAATATTCCAATTAACCTCGAATCAGCACAATTTAAAATTTAATAACAAGTAGACCATCTATAGACATATCTGAACAATGAAGCTTTATTATGTTTTTTCCCATTACTAAATAAATTGGATCAAAGTAAACCCTCTGCCTGCATTGCCTTCTGATCTGGGTGGCTTCTGACAGAATATCACATTTCAAGTCATGCTTCAGGCATCTTCTCTTTAAACTGATTACACAAAGCTGATTAGCCTGACTCCTCACCCACTGAAACAGGTAAGCCACCTAGACAATTTTTAAAAAAACATCTTACCAGTACAACCTGGATCAATCTCTACGCATGCGCAGAAAGTGAACTTGAGCCTCAGCTTACCTCTGCTTGTAAGACTCCTTGTATAGAGTCTGGTTCCTATCTACAGCTCCATCCATTGCTAAGACCTTACAGGTACCAGCACATATCAAATTACTGAAGATCTTCATGAAGTCTAGAACATCTTTCTGATGGCTGATGACTTCTGAAGAAACATATGTTCCAAGGATCTTAGGAAAGACCTGCTTTTTTATTAATTGTGGGGCTTTATGTATGATGTAAGGATTAGTAGAGCAGATAATGAAATGAGATATCAATATGTAGTCGATTTCAGATCTTTAAAAATACTATAGCTGCTGACTATCATTCAGAAAGCCCGTGTTTTCTCTCACTCCATTGGAAGCAAATGTCGACGATCTACTTGCAGATTACTGCTACCATGGTTAACCATTCAAGAAAAGGATGAACATATTGTTGTCTTATTGATCGTTCAGGTTACCCTAGTTTGTTTGCTTGTTTTCTGATTCTCAGCTCATGAACTCCAAGCGGTATTGGCTTCCTAATTTTTGACTGTGATGCTTATTTCCAAGCCTAATTTAGGCTGGCTTCGCGGCTCAGCTGAACTGGTCACATCCTTCATAAGAGACTTTGATTTGGGATAGCTATATATTGTACTGAGAAAAACAAAATCAAAACATCCTCCCCACCCCAAAGAAGAAAAATACAACTAAACAATCAACTAAACAAATAAAACAAAAAACCCTCCAACTTTGAAAATCTTACCTTCAGTACTTAAAAAAAGGAATAAAAGAATCATAGAATGATTCAGGTTGGAAGGGACCTCAAAGATCATCCAGTTCCAACCTCCAGCCATAAGCAGGGACACCTCCCACTAGAACAGGTTGCTCAAGGCCTCATACAACCTGGCCTTGAACACCGCCAGGGAGAGAGCATCTACAACCTCATGGACAACCTGTTCCAGTACCTTGGCACCCTCACTCTAAAGAGCCCTTTCCTGACATCTAATGTAAATCTCTCCTCTTCCAGTTTAAACCCATTACTTCTTGTCTTGAGTAAGAGTCTAAATCCTCTCTCTCATTCATCAACAAAGATAAAGATTGATTGCATCATCTCTCCCTAATCAACAAAGATAAAGGTTGCCTTTGTTAACCTGCTGGACTCAGACTAGGTGCTTGGCTGAAAGCTCGGGGATGCAAATCAACGGACAATGCCTTGGAAATTGCTGGACTGCAGCCTGGATGGAATGCCCAGGATGCCTACATCTTATGTCAGCTACCCCGAAGAGAAAAGGCATATGTATATTCAGGGTATGGACAGGTACAGCCAGGGAGGGGGTGGAGGCCCTCCTCCCCGCCCACCCCCTCACCTGCTGCCAGCTAGACCCCTGCAAATGCATGAATACACAGGAAGATTTCCTGGGGAGCTGCACCTGGACATTGAGCTGAAAAAGAAACTATATAAAAGGCAGGAGGAATGTCTGCCAAAGTGTGCACTTCTAGCAGACTATGAAGGGTGCACCTTCACCACNTTTAATAAATAGTTTTGTGGTGATATATAGTCCCGTTTGCAGCTTAATTTCACAACACAGAAATCCATGAGAACAGATCTTGCTCCTCTGGACAGAGATATTGTTAATCTCTGTTCTCTGGACCTTGACATCTTGTCATTACAAGACCTTGCAAATAGACCCTCCCCAGCATTCCTGTAGGTCCCCTTCAGATACTGGAAAGCTACTACTTTCAGGTCTCCTTGAAGCCTTCTCTTCTCCCAGCTGAAAAGCCTGGACTCTCATAGCCTGTCCTCATAGCAGAGGTGCTCCAGCCCTCTGAGCATCTTCTTGGTCCTCCTCTGGACTCACTCCAACAGTTTTATGTTCTTCTTGTGTTGGGGGCTCCAGAACTGTATGCAGTACTCCAGAGCAGAGTAAAGGGGGAGAATCACGTCCCTTGCCTGACCGGCAGCACTTCTCTTGATGTAGCCACATTACAAACACAGTTGTTTGTCTGGGCTGCACGCACACACTGCTAGCTCATGTCAAGCTTTTCACCTACCAAGACCCCCAGGTCCTTTTCCTCAGGGCTGCTCTCCAGCCATTCGCCACCCAGCCTGGATTTGTGCTTGGGATTGTGCTGACCCAGGTGCAGGACCATACACTTGGCCTTGTTGAATTTCATGAGATTGGCCTGGGCCAAACTCTCCAGTCTGTCCAGGTCCCTCTGAATGGCACCTTTTCCCTCTAGCAAGTTGACTGTGCCACACAGCTTGGTGTCATCTGCAAACTTGCTGAGGGTGCACTTGATTCCTCTGTCCATATTGCTGACAAATATGTTAAACAGCACTGCTCCCAGCACTGACCCCTGAGGGATGCCACTTGTCACTGGCTTCCAGGTGGACAGGAAAATACTTAAATAAATTGTAGCTTACATCTGTGATAGTCAGTGTCTTATAAGTGGTGCATGGCACCTGCTGTCACACTTGAAATAACAAAATTAAAATTACAGACTATTATATTGCTCCCGAAAGCTTACTGTGATGGTTTGGGGGTTGTCCCCCGCCCCCCACACTTTTAGAAATCACCCAAACTAGACTCAGTTGGCTCTGGAAATTTGAATGAAGCTTATATTTACAGCTAGCACAATTTACAAGCAGGTATTTACAGTATATACAGATATATACAGAAATATACAAGGTAAAAGGTAATACAGACACAACTCCCCTCCCAGAAACCTGAGTCCCCAGCAGGGGCTCTCAACCACCCCTCACCTTCCCCCTACCCCTCTCAACCTTACCCCAGTCCTAAGGAAGAATGGAGGTTCGGCCAAGGGGATTAAGAAGCAAAGGTGAAGTCAGCCAAAGCGAATGGAGGGGGAGGTTAGAAAGCAAGATGGAGTTCAGCCAACAGCCTCATCTTTCCCCAGCAGGCAGAGCTCCCAGCGAAGAGAGAGCAAGCAAGTGACCTAATTTTTGTTTTGCCTTTCTTCTTTATACATCTCAGCAAGACTGTGAGCGAAGTAGACCTCACCATTGTTTTCATTTCTCAGCCTATCATCTAGTTCTTCTCACCAAAACATGCTAGCTAGCTTCAAACTAGTACACTTACAATTGATGTAACTAATTGCAGTGGTTTGGGTGTTACCTACCCCCCCCCACCCCGACTTTACAAAACACCCAGACTAGACTCAGACGGCTCTGGAAATATGAACGAATCTTATTATTTACATCTAGCACAATATACAATCAGATATCTACAATATATACAGTTATATACAGAAATATACAAGACAAAAGGTAATACAGAAGCACAACTCCCCTCCCAGAAACCTGAGTCCCCAGGAGGGGTTTCCAACCACCCCTTCACCTTCCCCCTACCCCTCTCAACCTTACCCCAGTCCCAAGGAAGAATGGAGGTTTGGCCAGGGATTAGGAGGCAAAGTGGATCAGCCAAAGAAATGGAGGGTGAGGTTAGAGAGTAAGATGCAGCTAAGAGCTCCCCAGCAGGCAAAGTGAGAGACTCCCTTATCTATGTTTTGCTTTTATTCTTATACATCCCAGCAAACCTATGAGGGAAGTAGACATCACCACTGTTTTCCTTTCACAGCCTGTAATCTAATTCTTCTCACCAAAACATTCTAGCTAGCTTAAAACTAGCACACTAATTGTCTACAATGATCTTATCCATAGAATTATACAATCTCTGAGGTTGTGAAAGACCTCTAAGGCACTGAGTCTGACCGTTAAGGTAAAATAACTGTATAAATACTGTAATTTACTATATTAAGTAGCAGAGTTAAAGTCTACAAACTGCAATTATCCCCAAAACCAGAAAGAATTTTGGCCCTATATTTCTGTCTATGAAACCAGTCATAGAATGTTTTGGTTTGGAAGAGACCTTCAGAGCCCATCTAGTCCAATTTTGCAAATGTGCAGCGACATTTTTGAGTGGGTGAGATTGCTCAGAGTCCCGTCCAACCGGTCAGTGAATGTTGGGTGACAGCAACATTCTGTCTGAGCTTGTGCCGTCTCTCTTGGAAAATTTTGCCTGTGTTTCACCAGCCTCATTGTAAAAAATGTTTGGTTTAAAATCATTATTTCTTGTTCTATTACAGCAGGCCTTGCTAAAAATGTTGTTACTATATTTCTTATAACCCTCCTGTAATTACTGGAAGGATATAAAAGGACATTCTGGAGTCTTCTCAAATAAGAACAACTCCATCATGTCCAGTCTTTTATCACAGAAGAGGTGTTCTAGCCCTCTGATCAGATTTGTGGCCCTCCTCTGACCTGCTCAAACAGGTCCATATCTTTCCTATCTGATGACTCCAGAACTGGACACAGTACTTCACCTGGAGTCTCACTAGATTGAAGCAGAGGAGGAGAATCACCTCCCTTGACCTGCTGGCCAAACTTCTTTTGATAGAGCCCAGGATATGTTTGGCTTTCAGGGCTGTAAGCACACATTACTGGATTAAGTACAGCTCATTATTCTCTAATACTCCAAAGTCTTCTGCAGAACTGCTCTAACATTTTTGTTCCCTGGCCTTTGAAGTTGCCCCAAACAAACTGCAAGACCATGCACTTGGCCCTGTTGAACTTTGTCAGGGTCATATGGGCCCACTTCTCCAGACCGTCCAGGCAGGTCAACTGTATCACTCAGTTTGGTGTCATCCACAAACTTGCTGAGGGTCTTGCAGACTTTATTGCATTGATGAAAATAATAAATAGCACTGATCCTAATAAGGATCCCTGAGGGATGCCACGTGTTGCCAAGTTCCCTTTGGACATGAAGTCATTGACTACTCTGGAGGTGATGATCTAACCAAGTCCTTATCCACCAAACAGTTCACCAATCAAATCTGATTCAAAAAGAAGGATGTTTTAGGGAACCATGTCAAAGGCTTTACAGTAGACCAGACAGATGGCATCTACAGTTGTTCCCTTTCACTGAAGCAGTCACACAGTTAGAGAAGGCCACTGGGCTGATCAGGCAGGACTGCTCCTGGTTAATGCAGCAGATGTAGAAGGAAAGAGTTTCAAACACACTTCAGATGTTGTATTGCCCATGAAACTGCAGAAGCTGAAATAGAATCAACCAGGTTGGAAGAGACCTCCAAGATCATCCACTCCAACCTAGCACCCAGCCCTATCCAGTCAACTAGACCATGGCACTAAGTGCCTCATCCAGTCTTTTCTTGAACACCTCCAGGGACGGTGACTCCACCACCTCCCTGGGCAGCCCATTCCAATGGCAAATCACTCTCTCTGGCAACAACTTCCTCCTAACATCCAGCCTAGACCTCCCCTGGCACAACTTGAGAATGTTTGCCCTTGTTCTATTGCTGGTTGCCTGGGAGAAGACACCAACTCCCACCTGACTACAGCCTCCCTTCAGGTAGTTGTAGACAGCAATGAGGCATGCCCTGAGCCTCCTCTTCTCCAGGCTAAACAACCCCAGCTCCCTCAGCCTCTCCTCACAGGCTTTGTGTTCCAGGCCTCTCACCAGCTTCATTGCCCTTCTCTGGACAAGTTCCAGCACTTCAACATCTCCCTTGAATTGAGAGGCCCAGAACTGGACACAGGACTCAAGGTGTGGCCTGACCAGTGTTGAGTACAGGAGAAGAATAACCTCCCTTGTCCTACTAGCCACACTGCTCCTGATACTGGCCAGGATGCCATTTGCTCTCTTGGCCACCTGGGCACACTGCTGGCTCATGGTCAGCCTACTATCTACCGGTACCCCCAGGTCCCTTTCTTCCTGGTTGCTCTCCAGCCACTCTGTCCCCAGCCTGTAGTGCTGCTTGGGGTTGTTGTGGCCAAGTGCAGTACCCTGTACTTGGCCTTGTTAAATCTCATCCCATCGGCCTCTGCCCACCCATCCAGCCTGTCTAGGTCCCTCTGCAGGGCTCTCCTACCTTCCAACAGATCAACACCTTCTCCTAGCTTGGTGTCATCCGCAAACTTACTGATTCTGGACTCAATCCCCTTGTCCAGATCTTCAATAAACATATTGAACAGGACTGGGCCCAGCACTGATCCCTGGGGAACACCACTAGTGGCTGGCTGCCAACTGGATGCAGCACCATTCACCACCACTCTCTGGGCCCGGCCTTCCAGCCAGTTCTTCACCCATATCAGAGTGAATCTGTCCAAGCCACGAGCTGTCGTCTTGGCCAGGAGCTTGTTGTGGCAGATGGTGTCAAAGGTTTTGCTGAAGTCCAGGTAGACTACATCCACAGCCTTCCCCACAGTCACCAGCCGGGTAACCTGATCATAAAAGGAGATCAAGTTGGTGAGACAGGACCTGCCCTTACTAAACTCGTGCTGGCTGGGCCTGATCTCTTGGCCATTATGTAGGTGCTGTGTGATGGCACTCAAGATGACCTGCTCTATGACCTTGCCTGGCACTGAGGTCAGGCTGACAGGTCTGTAGTTTTCTGGTTCTTCTAATGGAAACGGGTAAAGGAAAGGGAAGGAAGAGACTCAGTTCACTAGAACAGTCAGAAGAGAGGAAAAAAAAAATTCAGGTTACAATACCAAGAGTGTGAAATCACTTGTTGATATGAGTTCTGTACTCATTCCACACTGATTTGTAGATCTGTTATGCATTATTTAGTCCCTAACTGTTAATCAAGTTCGGTTCTTTTGAGAGATGATCTAAATCACATAATCACATATGTTTTGCTTTGCATTGCTAAAAAAAAAAAAAAAAAAAAAAAAGAAAGAAAAAAGAGAGAGCAAGTAGTTTGGTGACTGAATGAAAATAAGATTACATCTTGAAACTTCTCCATGATAAACAATTAATATTAAAGTAATATTATTGAAAAGCTAACTTTCTCCATGTTCTTTACATGCTGTGGTTTTTAAAAGTCTCCATTGGCAAAGTGTTGAGAAAATTGCAACCCCAAATGAAATGTTCATTTATCACTGGTGATTAGTATAATTTTTTAGGAAAAAAAATAATATTTATGTATTTATTATATATAATGGAATGGTGTTCAAAGTCTGAAAGATTACTTCTCACTTGTTAAACAAAAGAAAACTACAGCATAAATGAGGTTTTACTTCACATTTGGTAGTGATTAGCAAAAGAAGACTTAAAAAGCCTTTTCAAACAAACAGCATAATTCTATAACATGTAACTGTCCCTATTACGAAAATAAAACCTTACACTAAAACCAGTAGACTAAACAAATGGTTTAATATTTCCTATACTTACACACAATTTTACTATCTCAGATGAGCTTGTGACATACAAATGAGTAATATAATTAATGGAATATTTGCAATATTTTGCAACAGATCACCAAAAAAAAAAAATGGTTGAGAAAACACATGAGGTTTTGATCTAGGCGTTGCATGCAATGTTGCATATGCAGACCTACAGACAGATTTTATTTTGTTAAATTTCTGAGGAATTAGAATCTGCATCAATTTGTTCCATTAGGTCAATTTTACTTGGAACATGTATTTTGGACATTAGAAGGAAGTTCTTTCAATGAAGGTAGTAAAACAGAGGAACAGGTTGCCCAGAGATGTGGTGGATACCCCATTCCTGGAGACATTCAAGGTCAAATTTTATGGAGCCCTGAGCAATCTGATATAAAGATGTACCCATCCACTGCAGGGGGATTGGACGGGATGACTTTCTTGGACTCCATCTCTTCAAACCCTATGCATTTTATGATTTTATGATTTTGTATGCATTTTTTACATCTTCCTATTACCTTTACTTTCTGTATCTTCAACAAAAACATTAAATGTCCTGTGGTCTATCCTGCTTATGAATAGAGGTCTGTGATAACGATTTGCAATTTCCTTTCTTTTTTAATTTTTTTTTTTTTTTTTTTAATGGGCTTAGTTTATATCATCTAGATTTTCACGTCCTTTTTCTATGTCAGTCCTTGCCTAAAGTGAGGTGCCTTATGTGGGAAAGAAAAATGTTATAAAGCAAACTTGAAAATAATTTTTAAAATGTGTTTTACAATATCTATTTTCCATAAACAAATACTAGCATCATTACTATGCTACTAACATCCAGTTTTTATTCAATGAATTCTGACTTACAATTTCCTTTACTTTTCTCTGGGATTAATAAAGATTTGACAGTCCAACAAGTAACTAAGTCACCGGCTTACAATTTTAAAATATTGCACAAGACTGTGTTCTAGACTTGTGAATGTGGCATTGAAGGAGACAGACCCTGTGGCTGCTGTGTGCAGAATCAACCTTATGGTCCATAACAACAGTTTATATGTATTTCTTTGTCTTACACCTAACCAATAACACATAGCAGAATGTATAAACAATAAGTCACTCTCAGTTAGCAACGTCAATATGGCAGGCGGCTGCCTTGGAACAGAGGGGCCAGCCAGAGCAGATTGCTTTCTTCAGGAATATTGGTGTCCTGTCTTCTCAGCATCCCATTCATTTGTTGACAGATCACACACTGTGCACACGTCCCATTAACTACTGCCTGCTTAACCTATATTCTCACTATAATAGGATAGGTGTCTCTCTCTCTCTGTTTCAAGGCTGATTTTGACTTAGCCGCATGGTCAGATCTGATTCCATAGATTCTTTTATGCCCACAGCCCAGAATTATAGTACTTACTGAAAATCATCATTGATAATCTAAGATGGTTCTCTTTCAACTATTTTAAGACTTGTGGATGAAAGTTACCTGAGCCTGCTGCTCTCAAAATTCTACTATCTCAAATAAAAAAGTCGTATTGCTTTGCAATATACTTATTTTCTCTGAATAAAAGTAATAAATCTAACATTTTTTAATTCTGCATTATTATCAGTATTTTTATACCTCACATATACCAAATAACTGATTCTGTTGCTGAGTTTTTATTCCTAAGATACTTTGACTTTCTTTCACTTCTTTTTTTTTTTCTTCTAACCACAGATTCATCTTATCTTATCTTTTCTTACTAATTTTCTAATAAAAATAGTTTTGCCTTTCATATTTTCACACGTCTGTATATATATGACTATAAACATGTACATACATTTTACTGTGTCTTTATGAACAAAAGTAAAACGCGATGGTCGAAACACCTTTACTCTTGCCAATTTATTCTTTGGCTTTTTTTTTGTGTGTGTGAGAAGGGTCTTCAGGGTCTTTTATTCCAACAGCACCGTTTAAGGACATACATTAATGTGTATTTTCATTTTTGAAAAAAATTAAGTACACAGATTTCGTTTGTGCATCTCTGATATTAAATAAACTTTATTATCTACTGTATTGATGATATGGATATAAACATGTCCATTCAAACCAAACCAGAATATCTGGGTCAGATTATCTGTCTTTCCTCAATCATCACACACCACATATAGATAGAATATATATTTACTTTTTTTTTTTCTGTTTTCTGTAATATTTTTATCATCAAAGAGACAAATTTCTGCAGGGTGGTATAAGAGAAAATGTGTTATATGAAAGATACAGAAGATGACTGTAGATCAGGGATCTATTTTTCACAATATTAACCTGTTTATTCTTTCACATTTAATCAGCCTTTTCTGTAGATGTATATTGAATTTTCACAATAATACAAATGCCTTCAACACATATAAGACATTAAAGATGTGGTGGCTGTGTCAGTTGATATGCTAATATCAGATTTAGGTTAACATGACAGAATCAACAGAGACTCATTTGACAATGTCCACTGTTCAGAATTGTTTCTTTTATCTGAAAATGCAATTCCTTGACAGGATTTCATGCTTACCTAAGAGAAGCACAGGAGTGATGTATGTTGTCTTGGTTCTAATGGAGAAAATAACAAGGTTTTATTTTCAGAATATGCTAATGCCATAACAGGGATTTGGCTTATGCAGGTAGGTCCTGGACAGCAGGAGAGAATCTTACATATGTAGAGAGGATGAGCTAATTTCTGTAACTTATAGATGAAGTACCTTGTGTGTAGCATTCCCTATGTGTTACAAACACTGTCTGTGTAGCTTATACTAAATAAAATCATGTTTCAGCACTAGTATTTCTTCTGCCTGTCATGTATTTCCTCATAATGTGTTCCTATACACAGTACAGTACTATGTTGTCTCCGTACACTGTAAATTGATATTTCGAGAAGGAAGAAAGTCTTAAAGTATCTTCAATGCATACAGACATAAACTTAAAATAACTTTTGAAATGCTGGCTGTTGAGTGTAGACAAAATTCAGCATGAATTTCCATGAATTTCCCTCAAGAATTCACCACCAAATACATGAGTATGCAATAAATTCATGCACAGAAGATAAGCAACATTTACGTTTAAGCAAATAGATTGTGTGATTAGGTGACCATGTTAAAGCTGACAATTAATTTTGTCAAAAAACATTTAGTATCATACAGGGACTTATCAGCAGCGTGATTTGGTCCCTTACAATAGCCAAGGGTATTGTAGTTTAAAGTGTCGGTTCTTCTACAGCATCTGAAATTACGGGTGTCTATAGTTGCCTGTGAAGCCCAGATTTAATGATGTCACAGAGATAGTTGACAGACAAAGTCTAGATCCAAATGGAAGATTTTTGATTATTTTGTTTTTCAGTTATTTAAATTTTCAGTTTCATAGGTTTAGCTTTATATCTAGAAATGTCTTTGCATCATTTAATGACCTGTTAACTCTAATAAACATTTATTTCAAGAGGAAGGCAAACATAGAGGAAATCCTCCTAGATCACATGTATTCAATAGGATTGAAAGCGTCAACTGATGAATTACATAACAGTACACCAGCAGTATGACTCCTTTTGCCTTAACCAGTCCACAGGCAGCTACATTTTGACTAAGAAGATGCTTTATATGAAAATATTATTACAGTATGTTTATATAACCCCATTTTGATACATCACCATTTTATCTGCTTGCTTTCTTTTACATCTTTATACTTTGGGCATGACTTCATAAAGCTTAGTTTGTAATGTTGAGCAAGTATTGGAATCTACATGCCATAAATGTCCAAATCCATCAAGCAAAAATGCCTGTGCCCTGAGATAAGAAACTTTTTTTTTAACATATGCTTTTGTCACAAAAGTAAAGAAATGCTGAGTGTGGACAAAAATCAGTTAATTTTCTTCAGAATTCTTTATAGAGTGAGTGAAGAACGCACAGAGCATAGGATAAGGACTTAAAATATATCTGGATTACCACCAATTGCAAATGTTTAGCTAACCTATGAACGTCATTGCAAAATACTGAAAGTATTACAGTTCTCTATAGTTTCAAATTCCTCAACCTTTCTGTAAACATCTGTTTAATATCAGTTATTGTAGACATGCAGAGAGCTACCCAGAGATTCCATCATATAGTCTCTACAAGATACTTCTGTTTGCTTCTTTGACCTTCAAGTAAGAATTTAACTTTATTTAATCTTAATCATTTCAAGAGTGCAAAAAAGCTAAAATATATTATAAAGCCATATCAGAGGCTTTTGGTAGGTAAACCACTTTCACTAGTCTATAGACTACTTAATCAATATATATCAAAGGTAATAAAAATAGAAAGTAAGGGCGAAAAGAAGGCCAGAGAGGAAGTAGGACTTGGGAAAACACCAAAACAAAACAAACAAAAAACCCAATCAGACAAGCACACACACACACACACACAAAACAAACCCTCAAAGTATTAGGCCAGCTATTTGGTTCTTCAGAGCATGAGTTTGTATCAATTATATACGTAAGGATCATAAGTCTCGCTCTAGACAGGATATGGGATGAATGAGGGATACTCATAGAATTTGAAGCTCAATTTACAAGGGAGTATTTTCATACTTGCTTGTGAAATGAATTAGTTCCCCGTAACCATCAATTTGTACAAGATAAAGTAAAATCATAAATACATTTATATTTGTTTTGTATATGGAGATATATGTATTTATTCCCATCTCAGATATAGCAGTTACACAACAGAAGAGTGTCTCTCTGCGTATACTTATTCTGCAGCCAGATTCTAGTGCACAGCTTATAAAACACAATAAACAGCAACCCATGCAGTGAATCTTTGTTTTCAAACCACATGATACATTGTGCCTCAGCATTTAAAATGGTGAAGACTTTCCATTGCTGGATTCAGACAAAACTATTTAGAAGCATATGCCGATTTTACAGCTAGCCCATAGGAAAACATTCTCAGCTTCTAGAACATGAAGTTCTGTAAGTTAAGAAAAACATGTAACAACTAATAGATTGTGGATTGGGGCACTTCTCTGGAGTACTTAGCATTCCAGTTGTATGGAATCATTGTTGGGTTTTTTGTGGTTTTTTTTTTTTGTTTGTTTGTTTGGGTTTTTTATTTGTTTGTTTTTTTTTTAAGTGTGTGTATATTTAAACTCATCATAAAATGTTCTTAGTTTGGGCCTTGGGAGAGAAAGAAAATATCAAATATAAGCCTTCTACTGCTACTTTCTTTTCTTTCTCCCACGCAACAATTTTAATTGTTTATCAGACATATAGCTTTTGTTCAGTGGAGGATAGTGAAGCTACACACTGCAGCAAATACTGTAATTAAAAAATCTACCTTCCACATGCTGGCATGTTCAGTCTGTGCAGTTATAAGTGGTCTCCTCCTCAGTATGGCTTCAGTAAGGACAGCCACATTATATTGACTTCAGACTATATCACTAAAACTAAGATCTGAAGTTAAAAGAGGAAAAAACATAAATGAAAAAAAGTCAAAATATAATGTGTATTCTACCCAAAATTGTGTTTGTACATCTCTCACATGAAAACACCAGTGCCTCTAAAGGATAGTATATCAGCATATATGAAGCATTAATTTTTCTAAGCCATAGCTTAGGATTTATCGAGATGACATTGAGTACAGCAGCTCATTTAGTTTGTTTAGAAACGCAAGGACCATGAAAAACCACTATCTGCAAGCCAATTTGCTATTGAAAACCAGTATTATTTGACATTATAAGTGTTACAGAATCAAATTGCTGTATTCTGTATGCCTTCTGAAAGTGCTTAGGTTAATAGGCTTTCAGTAAAATCAGTCATGAGGTTTTTGTTTATATTTTAGATACTAATTTGTTTCAGTCCATTTTCAGTTAAAATAGTCAATAGAAAATGTACTTGTGAATGATTTTACTGAAATCTTAACCTGATATTTATAATTCAAAATATGTACTATAGCTGCAGACTAAGGAATGGCTTTTACTGTTACTGAGGGACACAGTGAAGACAGCCTAACCAAAAAAATCAGTCAGACCCTGTAATGAAATTTACATTTTAATGAAACTACAAATGCATTGTTTTTATAACATTAATAAACTTCCTTTACATGAGTTTCAAAACAAGCAACAAAAAGCCTTGTCTTCATAAATAAATTCCTTGTGTTTGCTTTGCAGAAACAGAACCAAAGTAAACATGCAGTATTTTTCCTTAGTAAGGATTTTCTCTATCTTGACTTAGTTTTCAGTTACAGACTACATATTCTCACTGTAATACTTACAAAACTATAGACAGTTTAAATGTCTGCATAGAAAACAATGAAAAGCAGTAAGAAAACCATCATAAATATAAACTTTAATATTATACTTCACTGCTACCTCAGTGTCACCTTGACCTCCTGTTTAGATCAGCCTCAAGCGCTTAAGTCAAAAGCAAAAGAGTGCCTAGCATCTGGTAGAGTCCTCTAAGGTCTTCTCCACTGAATACTTTTGAAGCAGATTTGATTTAGGCAGATATTGTTGTTGAAGCTTTCCCAGAGCTGACAGGCACAACAGAACAGAATGCAGGATGCCTCCCTCTCCCCTTCTCTCTGTATGGAAAAAATTAGGCAGAAGAGTAAAAGGGATAAACCAACCCAAAGAACAGCCTTGCAGTGATTTGGAAGTTAAAAGGTAATTTTAACAAAAAATAAAATGTATTTAAGGGAAAGAAAGGTTACAGAGATAAAAGATAAGGGAACAGATATATATACAGGAACAGATAGAGANATGTATTTATTCCCATCTCAGATATAGCAGTTACACAACAGAAGAGTGTCTCTCTGCATATACTTATTCTGCAGCCAGATTCTAGTGCACAGCTTATAAAACACAATAAACAGCAACCCATGCAGTGAATCTTTGTTTTCAAACCACATGATACATTGTGCCTCAGCATTTAAAATGGTGAAGACTTTCCATTGCTGGATTCAGACAAAACTATTTAGAAACATATGCCGGTTTTACAGCTAGCCCATAGGAAAACATTCTCAGCTTCTAGAACATGAAGTTCTGTAAGTTAAGAAAAACATGTAACAACATGATTGTGGATTGGGGCACTTCTCTGGAGTACTTAGCATTCCAGTTCTATGCTGCTACTGAATGATTCCTTTTGTTGAAATTTACATTCGCTAATTCACAATTAAAACTTTTCATTTTTTTTTAATATCTTTTTTTTTTCCTGATATATAATTTCATTACAAAAAGTATTCAGACTAACATGTGCTTAGAAACATGCTTTCCTCTGTTCAGTGTTACTAATGCATGGTCACCCCTTGGATCATATCCCCTTCTACATCCAGGATAGATGAAGAAGTGTCAGTTCTTGTACAGCATCTGAAATTATGGGTGTCTGTAGTTGACTGTGAACCCCAGGCACCACCAAAATTCATGCAGTTTAATACCCTCTGCAGTAAGAAGGGACATCCTCAACTACATCAGTTTGGCCAGAGCCTTGTCAAGCATTGCTTTAGATATCTCCAGGGGTGGGGCCTCAACTACACCTCTGGGCAACTTGTTCCAGTGGTTCACTNTGGAAGTTAAAAGGTAATTTTAACAAAAAATAAAATGTATTTAAGGGAAAGAAAGGTTACAGAGATAAAAGATAAGGGAACAGATATATATACAGGAACAGATAGAGATATATATACAAAACCAGGTTGGATGGTAGTGGACTGAAATGGATTCTTCTTGGATGTAGACCCCAACATGAGGTAGTGGGTCTGGTCACATGTTCATGAAGGCTACACAGTTAACAGGAGCAGCAGAAGCAAGGAGATGTTGCAGAAGTGAAGGCAGGAGCAAGACAGTGAAGAGGAAATTGACTGCCTCTTAAATAGGGTTGTGGGAAAGGAATAGATTTTGGCCTGGGGGGCCCTCTGCCCAGGAGGGGCCAAGTCTCCCTGCACCTGGGATCAGGTTTCCAGCCCACTCCTCCATCCCAGGATGGGCATAACCTAGCACCACATACAACTTTACTGGTGAAGAAATAATGCTTTTGAATAGCCTATTAACTTACTCAAGCCCCTCAGATGGTCTTTTTTTACTCTTAAGAAATTTTTTTTTGAAGAAATCTATCTTTATGAAGAATACTTTTAGGTAGTTACTTACAACTGAAAAGACAGAGCAAACAAATTTTGACAAGGTATTGCAAAAACTGAATTGCTAGTGTGATAAATAGGCACATTAAAAAAAAAAACTAAGAAAAAATTCAGAAAACTAAGTATATCTTAAGATTAAAATGTGGCGTTTTGTGGTAGCTTTTATACATATGCATATATGCATTTAATATAGTCTCTCATATGGGACATGTAATTCCCAGCTCAAATTAAGGAGTTACAGCAGAACCTGGATTAATTGTTTCCTAATAAACAATAAATAGACATCTGTGTTACCATTTGGTTAAGCTTATGATTAATTGAAAAAAAAATTGTTACTGACTGGTTATAGAAATCTGAGAATGTCTTCATACCACTGTTACCCTCCCAATACAAGTGCTTCCTATTTCTAGTATCAAAGGAAGTTCTACAAACAAACTTAGTCTTTCATGCCCACAATCCTGATGTAGCAGGATTAAAAAGAATACCTCAGGTGTTGCAGTATCATCTTCCAGGAAGATCATCAGTGAAAAATTACCATTCTCTTCATTTTGGAGGCAGCTGACTTATGTATGCTATTAACAAGTCTGTTTGATTGTACTAATTTTGTCTGGGATAGAATGTATTTTCTTTGTAGCAGTTTGTGTGGTACCATGTTTTGGATTTTTGATCAAAGCAATGCTGATAACAGGGATGTTTTAGCTTCTACTGAGCAATGCTTACACAGAACTGACAAAGTCTTTGCTGCTTCTTGCATCACCCCACCAGCAAGTAGGCTAGGAGTGATGAAGAAGTTTGGAAAGACACAGCCTCACTTACAGCTCAGCATGGTCTTAATTGGTCTTGGCAGTATCATTGATAAGCACTGCATACAAGATTGGGCTGGATGGAAGACTTTCCAGTGCATCTGAGGACAGTCCCACCAGCAAGCAAAGCTGATGTGACACCAAGGGGCATTTCCAGGAGAAAATGTGAGCTATTTAAATGTGACACAGTGCCAGTGAACAGAGTGGACGAATAAGGCAAGCAAATAGAAGGCACAAACAGAGTGTGGTGTAACAGGAAAGGCATGTGGGTAGGAAAAAATTCTGTCTCCCAGATCAAAAGGCAAATCAATAAGTTCAGCTGGTCCACAACTTGTGGCAAGGTGCTCGGACTCTTGCAGTTCTTGAAGCAATGGGTCCCATCCTAATTGACCCTTGAGGCAAAATGGTCAGTACTTTACATGTAGAAAAGACTGCAGCTCTGGGAAGTGATTGTGCATCACTTGTCCCACTGAGGACTGATGTTTCCATACAGACCCAAAGCTACTGAAGAGAGAAGCAGCTGTGCAAACTTTGGTTTGTAGACAGTACCTTGACTTTTCTCCTAGGGTGGAGAGGCAGGGCAAACTTGCTTGCAGAAGGTGGAGGACCTCCTTCAGCAGGTGGCTGAGCTGCAGAAAACAGCAAAGATGCTTTGTAGTATCAGGGAGGCTGAAATTGAGATAGATAGCTGGGTTCAAGTGCAATCTACACTGAAACTGCAGCCTGTGGCCAAACAGTCCCAAACAGAAAAGCCAGAATGGTAAATTGAGAAAGCAAGAGCCAGCAAGCAGAAGAAACTTCCTCAAAGCCTGAGATACTCCTACAGAACTGATCCATAGCTTTGCAGAAAAGAGCCTGCATCTGGTAAGTCCTCAGACCCAAACAAGGTAGCCAGACCTGCTCCCTGTCACATAACTACAGCAACCAACAAAAAGCAGCAGATGATAGTAGTGGGTGACTCTCTGCTGAGAAGCACCCTTTTCCTGTCCTGACCCACCACCTAGAGAGGTGTGCTGCTTACCAGGATCCCTCATCAAGGATGCAATAGAGAGGTTGCCAGACCTTCTACACCTTACCGACTACTATCTGCCTCTGCTGTTTTATGTGGGTGCAATGATACAGCTCTGAGTAATCTGAAGGACATCAAGAGGGACTACAAAGCACTGGGAGAGGCAGGAAAAGACTTGGGAACACAGGTTGTCTTTTCATCCTCTCAGTCCTCTCAGTTAAATGGAAGAGATTTGAAAGGGATGAATGAATTAAGAAAATCAATAAATGCTTGAAGGAATAGAGTCATGTACAGGGCTTTGGCTGTCTAAGCCATGGAACTTTCTTTGGGAAATCTGGTCGTCTGAGGCTGACAGGGTACATCTTTCAGAGAAGGCGAAGAACACCTCTGGACACATGCTTTCCAACCTCATGAGGAAGGCTTTAAAACCAGAGTTGCTGGAGGAAGGAATCCTCAATCCACTCCACATCAAGGCTGATAATATTAATAGGCATCCTTAGGCCTGGAGTTGGATCTCAAGATACAAAGAGGGCACTTGAAGTGCGTCAATGAAGGCCCAACTTAAATGCCTCTGCATAAATGCATAGAACATGGGGAACAAGAAAAAGAGCTACAGACATGCACATGCCTGCAGGACTGTGAACAGCATCATTGAGACATGGTGGACTGTAGGAATAGATGTTTGCCAGCTTTGCAGGAAAGACACAGTGGAAAAGGCTAGAAGTTGTTGTGCTCTATATCAAAGATCAAATGGAATTCGTGGTACTCCACCAGGGGAGCTGCTAAAGGAATTAAAGATAAAAAAAAAAGAGTATATCACCTTTGGAAAAGAGGGGAGGTTTCCCAGGAAAAGTTCAAGGATCCTGCTAGGTCTTGTAGAAGAAAAATTTAGAATTTAGGCTGGCCACATCTGCCAAGGAGAATGAAAAATGTTTCTATAAATATCTGAATGGCAAGAGAGGGGCCAAGGACAACCTCCAGTCCTTATTAGATAGAGAGGGGAACATAGTGACAAAGGATGAAGAAAAGGCAGAGGTGCTTAACACCATCTTTGCCTCAGTCTTCAATAGTGGGACAAGTCGTCTCCAGGACAACTGGCCTCCTGAAGTGGCAAATGGACTCAGCGTCCAGTATAGTACCCCTCTAATCCATGAGGAAGAAGTAAGGGACCTGCTGATCCACTTGGATCCTCACAAGTCCATGGGACCAGATGGGATCCATCCTAGGGTGCTGAGAGAGCTGGCAGGTGAACTGTCCAAGCCACTCTCCATCATTTATCAACAGTCCTGGCTCACTGGAGAGGTCCCTGGAGACTGGAAGCTGGCCAGTGTGATACCCATCCACAAGAAGGGTCAAAAGGAGGAGCCAGAAAACTACAGA
>WAAF01015786.1:6770-22815 GCA_013400475.1 Tricholaema leucomelas | reverse complement strand
CTGCACAACCACTTACTCCTCCCCTCCAGCCTCTCTCTCCCCACCTCCAGCTTTGCTCCATTCCCCCTACTCCTGGCACTCCCTCACAGCCTAAAAATTCCCTCCCCAGCTTTCTTGCAGCCCTCTTCAGATCCTGAAGGCCAGAAGAAGGTCATCTTGGAGCCTCCTCTGCTCCAGACTGCACAGCCCAAACTCTTTCAGTCTGTCCTCACAGCAGAGCTGCTGCAGCCCTCTGAGCATCCTCCTGGCCCTTCTCTGTAATATAATACATCCCTCTTGTAATAGGGGCTCCAGAACATTACTGTTTAGCACATCAAAGCATAAACTCTTCGGGTAGCTTGTTTAAAGTCCTTTATTGAGAACCATAACCTGGAATGCTTATGGGTTTTTGGATTGCTATTGAAGTGATAAGCAAAGGATGAATCAACTGAAGTGACAAAAACTGTGCTGCGCCTCTGCCTCAAGTCACTGAAGAACTTCTGCCATCTTATTTGGAGGCTGTTACACTCTGGACACGTTTCTGTCACAGCAGGGGAACAGGGTTCTTGGTGGCTGATTATAGAAGAAATTAAAACTCTGAGGCACTGTTGTTGAGTTGTTTCAGAGTGACTCTAAATGCTCCACAGGCATTTTGGATTGCCTGTGGAGTCTTAAAAGGCTCTGAAACTGCAGGTGAGGAATCACAGAGTGCACTGGGTTGGAAGGCACCCTCAAAGGTAATCTTGTCCAACCACCTTGCAGTTAGCAGGGACATATCAAAGATCATCCAGTTCAAACCTCCCACCATAGGCAGGGACACTTCCCACTAGAACAGGTCACCCAAGGCCTCATCCAACGTGGCTTTGAACACCTCCATGGAGGGAGCAGCCACAACCTCCCTGGGCAACCTGTGCCAGTGTCTCACCACCCTCACTGCAAAGAATCCTTTCCTAACATCCAGATTGACTTTCCCCTCTTACAGTCTAAACCTGTTACCCTTTGTCCTGTCATTACAAGACACCACTTGTCACTGGTCGCCAGGTGGACATTGTGCCATTGATCACCACTCTCTGCATGCCACCATCCAGCCAATTCCTTATCCAGTGAGTGCTCCACCCATCCTGTCTGTGCTTTTCCAGTTTGGTGACCAGGATGTCATGTGGGACAGAGTCGAATGCCTTACTCAGGTCCAGGTAGACAACATCAGTTGCCCTTCCCCTGTCCATTGCAGCTGTGACTACATCATAAAAAGCCACCAAATTTGTCAGGCCTGATTTGCCCTTGGTAAAACCACTGCTGGTTACCACCAGTCACCTCTGCCTGGTTCTCCATTTGCTGTTGCAGAGCCTTCAGGAGGATCTGCTCCATGATCTTTCCAGGCACAGAAGTGAGACTGACTGCTCTGTAGTTCCCAGGGTCATCCTTTTTCCCCTTCTTGAAGCTGGGTGTTATGTTCGCCCTTTTCCAGTCAGCAGGAACTTCCCCAGCCTGCCAGGACCTTTCAAACACAATGGACAGTGGTTTAGCAACTCCATCTGCCACTTCCTTCAGGACCTGTGGGTGGATCTCATCAGGCCCCATGGACTCGTGCACATTCAGATTATTTAAGTGCTCTCTAACATGGTCTTCAATTACAGTGGGCAGAGCTTCCTTCTCCCAGGCCTTACTTTTGCCCTCTGGGACTTGGACGTTGTGGTTAGAGCCCTTGCTATTGAAGACTGAGGCAAGGAAGTCATTGAGCACCTCAGCCTTATCCACATCCTTTTTCTTCAGCTCTCCATTTCCCTTCTGGAAGGGTCTCACATTCTCTCTTGTCCTCCTTTTCTCACTAATACCTGAAGAAGTTCTTCTTGTTCCCCTTAATGTCCCCAGCCAGATTCAATCCCAGCTGCGCTTTAGCTTTCCTAACCTGAGCTCTGGTTGCATGAACAATTTCTTTGTATTGGTCCCAGGTTCCCTGTCCCTGCTTCCACTCTCTGTAGGCTTTCCTCTTGTATCTAAGTGTGCCCAGGAGCTCTCTATTCATCCACGCAGGCCTCCTGGTGTTCTCACTTGCCCTCCCCTTTTCTGGGATGCATTGCTCCTGGGTCTGGAGAAGGTGATCTTTGACCAGCTTTCCTGGGGCCTCCTTTCCAGTTTTTTTTTTCCCATGGCACCCTGCCAAGGAGGTCCCTGAAGAGGTTGAAGTCTGTTCCTCTGAAGTCTAGAGCAACGAGTTTGCTGTGCAGCCTCCTTCACACCTTGAGGATCTTAAAGGTTACCGTTTCATGGTCACTGTAGCCAAGGCAACCTTTCAGCCTCACTTCACTCACCATCTGGGCAATCTGTTCCAGTATTTCACCACCCTCACTGTGAAAATCTTCCTCCTAGTATCCAACCTGAATCTACACTGCTGTAGTTTAAAACCATTGCCCCTCATCCTACTGCCACATGCTCTTGTAAACAGTTTCTCTTCATTTCTGTAGGTCTCTTTCAGCTATTGAAATGCAGTTATAAGTTCTTCCCAGAGCCTTTTCTTCTGCAAGCTGAACAAACCCCACTCTCTCAGCCTCTTTGTAGAAGAGGTACTCCTGCCCTTTAATCATCTTTGTGTCTCTCCTCTCGACCTGCTTCAGTAGGTCCACGTCCTTCCTGTGTTGAAGACTCCAGAAATACTCCAGGTGAGGCCTCACAAGAGCAAAGAGTGGCAGAGAAAAGAGTGGCAGAATCACCTGTCTCGATCTGCTGTGCACACTTCTTTGGTGCAGCTCAGGGTGCAGTTGGCCTTCTGGGCTGCAAGTGCACACTGCTGGCTGATGTCTGGCTTTTCATCTACCAGCACCTCCAAACTCTTCTCTTCAGGGCTGCTCTCAATCTCACTGTCCCCCAGCAGGTACTGATAATGAGGAGTGCCTGACCCAGGTGCAGGACCTTGCACTTTGCCTTACTGAACACTATGAGGTTCCCCTTAGCTCACTTCTCTGGCCTGTCTAGGTCCCTCTGGATAGCACCCCATCCTTGTCAGCTGGGTATCAGCAAACTTGCTGAGGGTGCACCCAATCTCACTGGCTGTACCACTGATTAAGATGTTGATCACTACTGGTCCCAGTACAGACCCCTGAAGGACATCACCAGTCACCCATCTCCATCTGAACATCAAGCCATTGACCACTACCTTTGGGATGCAACCATCCAAACAATTACTTATCCACTACCTATCAAACACATATCTCTCCAGTCTAGAGAGAGGATGTTGTAGAGGATTGTATCAAAGGCTTTACAGAAGCCCAGGTAGAGGACATCCATGGCCCTTGTTCACTGCTGTAGTCACTCCATTGTAGAAAGCCATCAGCTCAGTCAGACAGAACATGCCCTTGGTGAAGCCATGCTAGCTGTCTGAAATCACCTCCCTGTCCTTCATCTGATTTAGCATAGCTTCTAAGAGGCTCTGTTCCATGGTATTCCTGGACACAGAGGTGAGGGCTGACAGGTTGGTAAAGAAAAGGGTCACAAAGGCAGGTAAGAGAGCATGACATGCTTTTTTCAGCAATAGAAGTATTCTCTACTTCAGTTAACAGCTTCTACTACTGATTTTATTTCTTCTTTTCTGATTTCTCCTGCAGTGTTTACTACACTGTTTGGCAGTGGTGTAGAAGGAATGAGAAAGGACTTAATGCCTAAATAAATGACCCATGCTAGAGCCATGTAAGGGGCAGAGTGCTAGATACTGTTTTCTTTAACTGAGAAAAGCTTATCCTGTTCCAAACGATAATAGAAGATGGTGACCAGAAGTGTTCTGGAGTTCTGCTTTGATGAGGAAGTAGGTCACTGAATGTGACAACGACAGAAACTCTGCAATGTTATCTCCTTATTTTTGTCTTCCAGAAAGGGTATCTCCATTGGAAGTTGAATGTTTGTGTGACATCCTTACTGCTGCCAGAAACTGCTTGTTCTGTGTGCCAGGAGATCATCCCTTTAGAGTTATTTCACTTGAGTGCAGAAGTTGAACTTGCAGCTCTTCTCCTTCCTTTAAGAAGGATTCCGCACTACTGCCAGAGCTTGCAGCAGGAACAAGGAAGCCTTCCTAGAAGTAGTGGTACAGTGAAGTTTAGATTTAAGACCTTCATCTCAGATGAGCTGAGAGACCTTAAAAACATCCATCCTCTTGTTTTGGTGGAGCACAGAAGTTAAAAGTAAAGACCAATCTTGAACATTATAAATACTACTGAAGTAAAATTCTCTTTAAACGTAGCTGCTGGACAGGTATACGCAAAAAGCAACTTAAGGAAAGTAAATCCCTGCAGACATGACAGAAACTACTCTTTGTAGGTATACATACACAAACAACACCCCACCTCGAAAGAGAAATAGATACAACTAAGTCCAGAAATCAGAGCCAGTCCTCTGTACACCTACCTCACTGAAAGCCAGCTAAAATGAGTGGCTGCTGCCTTGGTTTAGGTGAGAATATTCACTCCCTGCAGCTTTGGATAGCAACACGTGAATGGAGTTTGGGGACAAACCTATCTCTTCCTAGAAAATCTCTGCAACACATCTTTCACTCAGTGTCAGGAAAAAAAGAAATCTGAAAGAAATTAAGATGTAAGGTGCCTTGACATAAAAGTGAGGACAGTGCTGGGCCCCTCAGTTTAAGAGGGACATTGAGATGCTTGAATGTGTCCAGAGAAGGGCAACGAGGCTGGGGAGAGGCCTCGAGCACAGCCCTACGAGGAGAGGCTGAGGGAGCTGGGATTGTTTAGCCTGGAGAAGAGGAGGCTCAGGGCAGACCTTATTGCTGTCTACAACTACCTGAGGGGTGGTTGTAGCCAGGAAGAGGTTGCTCTCTTCTCTCAGGCAGCCAGCACCAGAACAAGAGGACACAGCCTCAAGCTGTGCCAGGGGAAATTTAGGCTTGAGGTGAGGAGAAAGTTCTTCACTGAGAGAGTCATTGGCTACTGGAATGGGCTGCCCAGGGAGGTGGTGGAGTCGCCGTCCCTGGAGCTGTTCAAGGCAGGATTGGACGTGGCACTTGGTGCCATGGTCTAGCCTTGAGCTCTGTGGTAAAGGGTTGGACTTGATGATCTGTGAGGTCTTTTCCAACCTTGGTGATACTGTGAGACTGTGATATTTGAAACGTACTAAACTAATTCAGAGGGCTTGGAAGTAAGATGAAGCTATAGTTACAGCATGGCAAAACTTACAAGCCTATATACACACAATATTTACAAGTATTTACAATCATATACAAATTAGAAATACAGAAATCCAAACTCCCTCTTGGACAAAGAAACTGCCCAGAAGGGCTCAACTCTAGCCCCAAAATAAGCAAAAGTCAATAAAGCTTACATGTTAGTCGTTAGCAGAGAGATTAGAGCAGAGATATTAGACCAGATCAAAGGAGAAACAAACAAGGCAATGTCCAAAGACAAAGTGAGGGAAGATGGTTTACATTATAGCTTTTTATCTCTCTCAGCAAATCAATGAATGCTATAGAGGCCAATGGGATCTTGGAGTGTATTAAGCAGAGTGTGTCCAGCAGATCCAGGGAGGTTCTCCTTCCCCTCTACTCTGCCCTGGTGAGACCTCATCTTGAGTACTGCCTTCAGTTTTGGGCTCCCCAGTTTAAAAGGGAGAGAGCTGTAAGGATGATGAGGGGACTGGAGCACTGCCTTATGAGGAGAGGCTGAGTGACATCTAATCAATGTTTATAAACATCTGAGGGCTGGTGATGGTGGGGGGGCACAGGCACTACTCACTTGCTCCCGGGATAGGACAAGGAGCAATGGGTGTAAGTTGCAGCACAGGAGATTCCATTTCAACACAACGAAGAACTTCTTTACTGTAAGGGTCAGAGAGCACTGGAACAGACTCCCGAGAGAGGCTGTGGAGTCTCCTTCTCTGGAGACTTTCAAGGCCTGTCTGGATGTGCTCCTGTGTGATCTGTGCTAGATTGTGTGGTTCTGCTCTGGCAGGGGGGTTGGACTCAAAGATCTCCTTGGGTCCCTTCCAACCCCTAACATCCTCTGATCCAGCAACTATTTTCTTTTCACAGCCAAAAGCTATTTTCTCTCATTAAAATGTTCCAATTAGCCTCAAACCAGCACAGCTGAGGAACACAGCTGTCAATAGATCAGGTGAGTATAACACAAAGTTAAATGAGATTTGCCCAGGTTACTATAGCCATAGCTTACCCAATGAACAACATTACCATCCTGAAGCCACCTTTTGCAGCACCCAGCTTAGGGCTAAAAGAATAATTAAGTTCAGCTAGCCAAATCAACCTGAAGTCTTTGGCACAAAGCCAACAAACTACAGAGCTGTCAGCCTCATCTCAGTGCAGGCAAGGTCATGGAACAGGTCATCTTGAGTGCCATCACAAAGCACCTACAGGATGGCCAAGGGATCAGGCCCAGCCAGCATGGGTTTAGGAAGGGCAGGTCCTGTCTCACCAACCTGATCTCCTTTTATGATCAGGTTACCTGCCTGGTGAATGTGGGACAGGCTGTGGATGTAGTCTACCTGGACTGCAGCAAAGCCTTTGACACTGTCTGCCACAACAAGCTCCTGGCCAAGCTGGCAGCTCGTGGCTTGGGCAGATTCACTCTCTGCTGGGTCAGGAACTGGCTGGAAGGCTGAGCCCAGAGAACAGTGGTGAATGGTGCCACATCCAGTTGGCAGCTGTCACTAGTGGTGTTCCCCAGGGATCAGTGCTGGGCCCAGTCATGTTCAACATCTTTATTGATGATCTGGACGAGGGGATTGAGTCCAGCATCAGTAAGTTTGCAGATGACACCAAGCTAGGAGGAGCTGTGGATCTGTTGGGAGGTAGGAGAGCCCTGCAGAGGGACCTGGCCAGGCTGGATGGGTGGGCAGAGGCCAATGGGATGAAATTGAACAAGGCCAAGTGCAGGATTCTGCACTTTGGCCACAACAACCCCAAGCAGCACTACAGGCTGGGGACAGAGTGGCTTAGAGCAGCCAGGAAGAAAGGGACCTGGGGGTACTGGTAGAGAGTAGCTGAAGATGAGCCAGCAGTGTGCCCAGGTGGCCAAGAGAGCCAATGGCATCCTGGCCTGGATTAGGAGCAGTGTGGCCAGTAGGACAAGGGAGGTTATTCTGCCCCTGTGCTCAACACTGGTCAGAACTCAAGCTAGCTTCTTTCAAGTTAGCTCAGATATTTGCATGTCACTCTGATAAATGCAGTTAATATGCTGCTGGCGTTACACAGTATGAGGAACTAGAAAAATCATACAATGTACAACCTGAAGAAACACTGGCAATCATTAAATGGTGGAAATTAGGTTTAAGCTTGATATTATAATCCCCTCACAGTGGTTAATGATATCCATTATAAACCAGAACTAGTTCCAATTTATCTGCATATTCATTAGCACCTCAGCATAAAACCTCTCACTTTTAGCTATGTGACAATTTAAAATACATTCATTGCTGCCACCATGATTCTATTGCCTGTGTACTTATTTTGTCCTTCTCAAAAATGGTAGGAGAAAAAAAAATGGAGAGAAAAATGCAAAGAATTGAAAGGAAATTGAGGAATTACTCAAAGAAAAACAGAGATGATCTGGGTAAGGGAAAAATACCGCTTACAACAAAATAGCCTCCCAGAATAGTAATGGAGTAAAAAGGTTTCTAGGTCTGGCATGTAAATATTTTCACTTAAAATGTGTTGTAAATTTAATTTTCACCAAGAGTATGATTCCTCATTTCCACCCCTTCATCCACAATTCTTTATCATCTTTTGTCCAGATTCAGTGAAGTTTGTTAAAAAGTCTTGCTGCACAGCAATGTTTTAAAAGCTTCCTCAAAATACAAAAACACAGGAAAAATTAAAAACTACAAAAGGGACTTCTCCAGCACTACTCTAGTTGTGCTGACATGTGAGCAAGAAAACAGACACTGAAGGCTATTTATGTGAGGAACAGTGAAAGATGAAGCCTTTACAATATTAATACACAAGGAAGCTGATGAAACTCCCTTAGAAGATCTATTTCCTTACTACTACCGCTCATGGGATAATCTCTTCACTGAGTTCACTGCTGCTACAACCAAAATAGATTTTTACATCTTCATTAGCCAGAAAATTCTAGACAGTGAATCCTACCACATCTGTTCCATGTCTTCTTTCCATCAGAAGTCGGAAGAGATTAGCTGTAATCTTGTTATCTTGAACACCTTGTCCAAGGCCGCGGTTGTCATCCTGCATAAGTCGACGATCCATGATCACTTCCAACTGACCTGAAAGAGCAACACAAAGATTATACTGCTAATGAGAATATGTACAGCTTGGGGCACGTGAGAAAAACACCCTGAAATTTAATTTACCAAGAATAGCAGATCAATATTGTCAGGACTGATTAAAAAAACAGCTTCTATCACTGGGCTGTGGCTGTTTATAACCTTTGCCTTTCAGCAAACAGCTCTGCAAACTTTCACTGTAAGAGCCACCACTGTACAAAAGAGAACAAACCACTGAGTTCTGCTGTTTCATCCTTCAGTTCCATCACATTTCTTGGGTGAGGAACAACTGGTTCTGACAACTTCTTGCTCATTTGCCTTTTTTGTGACCTCTCTTCTCTGTTTCTGGTTTGACACAGATCTTCCATTGATGATGACAACTTCAATCTCCCTGCCTATAGACCACTTGGTACAACTGAAGGGAGCCTACAGGAAGGCTGGGGAGGGACTATTGACAAGGTCTGGTAATGTCAGGATGAGGGGGAATGGGTTTGAACTGGCAGAGGGGAGATTTAGACTGGATGTTAGGAGGAAGTTCTTTACAGTGAGGGTGGTGAGACACTGGCACAGGTTGCCCAGGGAGGTTGTGGAGCACAGAAGCACCCAATGTGATCTTTGATTTGATTTGATCTTTGATCACATTGGGTGCTTCTGTGCTCCACAACCTCCCTGGAGGCGTTTAAGGCCAGGCTGGATGAGGCCTTGAACAGCCTGCTCTAGTGGGAGGTGTCTCTGCCTATGGCAGGGGGTTGGAGCTGGATGATCCTTGAGGTCCCTTCCAACCTAAGCCATTCTATGATTCTATGATTCTATCTCTGAATGAACAATTCAAGACAATCACATAGGGCAGGTCTTTATAATATCTATCGTCTTAAACTTACCATTTTTCATGCTTGCAACACCTAGAGACTGAGCTGCATGAAGTGTCAAACGAACACCAGCATCCTGAATATAAGCCATTGTAGTCATAGGATAGATATTTGCTTGAACAGGCAATTTGCTCATTGTCAGTCTGGGCTGGATCTGCAATATGAATGTGAACTTCAATAGAATACATTATTATGATGCATTATATTTTAGGGACTTTTTCAGACAGTTATTCCGTGTGCTTTATAAGCACAACCTGTATTATTTAGCTTTTCTGAGATTGAATTTTGGAAATTATACCTTCAGTGTACCTTTAGATCAAAGAATACTTAAAAGTGAAAGATTCCTCAAGGGAACACACTGAAAAAGCAATTATCACAAGTGTAGAATGAGAAACAAAATTTTCTCCTCTAGACAGCAAGCAGAGAACAGATTCAAGGTAACAGAAAAGGAGCTCTTGGCTTATAATGGAACTTCTTAAAGCACTAGTGGGATTTTCAAATGGTACATAACAAATGAATAGTAGTATTAAAATGATTTTCATGTTTAAATATTCACTACACACTAACTGGGTGTCCTGGAGGTCCCGTGTACCCCAGAAATTTCCTCTCCCTCTGTGGTTTGAATGGGAGAGGAAAAAGGCACGAACAGAGCTGTTTCCCCCCCCCTGCCCTGCAGGCGTGAAGGGGGGGAGCAGGGGGGACCCTTACGGCACGAGGGGTACCCCGTGCCGGGCCCACGCTGCACTCGGGGGAGGATTGGCTGTGAGCTGTTCGCGCCTAGGCAGTGGTAACTCTGCTCTTTGTCTAGGAAAGGGTATAAGTATCGAGGGGTTCCAGCCTTGGGGTGTTCCTGCCTTGGGGTGCTCCTGCCGTGGAGATCGCCCCCGCTTTGGATCGCGTTCCTGCCTTGGTGTGCCTGCTTGGAGTTCTCCTCCCCCCACCTGGATAACTTCTACACAGGGAGCTTTTGACACTCCGAAGACAAGCCCTGAAGGACTTCACTTTAACGAGAGGGCACAGCCTCAGGCTGCGCCGGGGGAAGTTTAGGCTCGAGNTATTTTGATAGTGGGGAACACTATATATATTTAATAGCACAAATCCTTTTCCAGTTACTGACTTAAAATTAGTCAAGTTTACCTGTGGCATCCTATTGTGTAGATATTCTCAAACAACCAAAAAGAATCTGCTAATTAAATATAAATTATCTTCTGTATGTAGTTTTGGGGGCAGGTTTTGGGAAAATAAAATAACTCTATGTTTATAAACTCCGGACTCGGCCAAATTAATTCCTGCCTCCATAACACTGGGAAAAAAGTCTCTTACTCAGCAAGTATGCCTGCGGACGGGATTTGGGAAAGCCGAGAGACGACTCAAAATGAGCTAGCTTCAAGGTAATCCAACGCTTTCTTAAGAGCATCAGGCTTCAAGTTACAGAGCATATATTTTTTAGTTAGGGTGAGCAAAGTGAGCACAAACCCAGCATGCAATGCGGTACTGTCAATTAGCAATTGGCGCATCTAACGATTGGAATCTGCATGATCCTCCCTACTTGTGGTTACTGCTATAGCTAAATTCCCTCCCAGGCTGGACGCAGTCCCACAGAAGTTGTTTATCAGAAGGCTCAAGGACAAATTCCTTTTGAGCTTCTTCAGATATACTGCTGTGGCTTACTGCGTTTCAATACTCAGACCTCACGTCCAAGGCTTGATTGTACAAGCTTCTAGGGGCTCGTGCCCCCTCTCCTTCAGCCATTTTGCAACAAACTCATTTTAATGTATTTGCAAAAAACTATTTTTAGGAAGGTAAAGAAAATATTTATTTTTTTTTTTTTTTTTTAAAGAAAACAAATCTTTTTTGTGTCCAGCAGAGTCCAAGCTAAGAAAATAAGTCACTATACTTCATCAGATGCATTACCAAAAGAACAATTACTACTCTTCAAGAATTAATCACTGTGGCCGTTTGAGCTAGATTTCTAGCTCAGACATAGGGGAGAGGTGAACATTCTAGGGATAGGCAACAATGGATAAGTTAAGATAACTTCCCTGGAGCATCAAGAGCTTTATGCCTAGAAGCACAGCTTGTACCTTCCCACTTGAGCTGCACTTGTTGCCATCATCCCCCCTGCTGCTGTTTTGGCTGCTGCTGCTTTGCTGCTTCACCGCTGCTTCACCCCTTCCCCATCTTCGTTAAGGTTATTATATTTCTCTAGTAGTTTATTTCTCCTTGTACTGTTGTATTTAAACTATAAGAAATAAAATTTCATCATTCCCTGACTTTCAAAAAAAAAAGAATCTGTGCTGTGGTGAGTTTATTCTACTGGGGGTAGGATCCACCCTAATCTGGGACACACAGCAGCAAGCATATGTCATTCATAGACCGCAATTACCTGATATCCATTAAGATCAGAATAGAATCTGTTTTGACTGTTTATGTCAGATGAAATCCTCATTGCAAGCTCACGGTTATATTCTCCTCTAATATCCACAATATTGGAAACTTCAAGAGATTTGCCTTCCAAACCTGCATATATTAACAATGGAAAAAAAAAAAGAAAATATATTAAAACGGGCACTTAAAATGCACTCAGTTTTAAAAAGTAACTGCCACACAATTCATAAGAATGACTGCACTCCCAGAATACAGTGATCTACTTTTGCCTTTCTAATCCCTTTCCTTTTTATCTAACCAGCTATTGGAAGCCAGTTAAGTTGTGTAACATATTATTCATTAGCGCCTGGATCAGGAACAGTGTGGCCAGCAGGACAAGGGAGGTTGTTCTGCCCCTGTGCTCAACACTGGTCAGGCCACACCTTGAGTACTGTGTCCAGTTCTGGGCCCCTCAATTCAAGAGAGATGTTGAGGTGCTGGAAGGTGTTGAGAGAAGGACAACAAGGCTGGTGAGGGGCCTGGAGCACAGCCCTGTGAGGAGAGGCTGAGGGAGCTGGGGGTGTGCAGCCTGCAGAAGAGGAGGCTCAGGGATGACCTCATTGCTATCTACAACTACCTGAAGGGAGGTTGTAGCCAGGTGGGGTTGGTCTCTTCTGCCAGGCAACCAGCAATAGAACAAGGGGACACAGTCTCAGGTTGTGCCAGGGCAGGTCTAGGTTGGATGTCAGGAGGAAGTTGTTGGCAGAGAGAGTGACTGGCATTGGAATGGGATGCCCAGGGAGGTGGTGGAGTCACCACCCCTGAAGGTGTTCAAGCAAAGCCTGGATGAAGCACTTAGTGCAATGGTCTGGTTGGTTGGACAGGGCTGGCTGATAGGTTGGAGTGGATGGTCTTGGAGGTCTCTTCCAACCTGGTCGATTCTATGGTAAAAATTGAGGGACTGATTAAACTATTTAGTCCTTTAAAACTTGAAGACAATATTTTAAAATCTCAGGTACAAGACCCAGAGGCATGCTCATCAATTTGGGCTTCTGAATTCAATCCCTGCTGAATCTTTTGCAGATGGACAATGTATCTTCAAATAAAATTCTTAGATTCCTGCTCACACAGACAGAGTTTAGCACTACCTCTTTTTTTTCCTTCCAGACAGTTCCCAAAGTTTCTCAGCAGTTATATTTGAGAGAATGTTTTCCTTAAGAAAATCTTTACTCTGCCAAATTATATTTTTAAAAAATACTCTGAACCTTTACTTTGGCAGAATGCTCAAAGTGTTCTCCTGCCTGAGTCGTTATGCTATTATTTAGTATGTTGAGATTGCTTCTTTGCCACATGAAAAGGGTACCAAGCTCTGTATGCTTCCTCATTAAAATATCTGAATGCCACCTGTAGCAGTACCAGCAACTGCTAAATGTTAACTACAGCGGTAAATAAAATAATACTAAAAAAAAAAAGTCATTCAAATCATTCAAATCTGGAAGGTTGGAAAAGACCTTGAAGGTCATCGAGTCCAACCATCACCTGGCTACCAGGAAGATTAAACTATATCCTGAAGCGCAATATCCACACGCTTCTTCAACTCCCCCAGGCATGGTGACTCCACCACTGCCTTGGCCAAGCTCTTTCAAAACTTCACCACTCTCTTCCCCTTCTTTTACCCAAGCACACCCTTGTGTGCTCTCATCTTCTGCTTCAAACCCATTCTCTTCCTCAGTGTCATTCCCATGTTACCCCATGCCCACCCAAGACCACCATGTCAATCCCAAAGCCCACCATTTCTCCCCTCACCCTCCATGGCCTCCCCAACCTCAGCATGTTTGCCTCAAAGCGGGGAAAGGGAAAAAGAAGGGTACAGGATGCAATAGGCAACGATGAAGCAGGAAGAAGCAGGCGGGGACAAAACAGGAAGGGCACGACGCAACAGGGCACGATGCAGAAGGGAAGGGGTAGGAGTGGAGCAGAAAGAGGAGGAGGACAACACAAAGGAAGAAGGTTCACATAGTAAATACCCCCAGACCCACTCTGGAAAACGCAAGCCCTATATGCCCCACTTTTGTCACACTTAGTTGTGAATTATTTTAAAGCAGAACTATTAAAGCACATAGAAGCATAGAATCAACCAGTTTGGAAGAGACCTCCAAGATCATCCAGGCCTACCCTATCAACTAGACCACAGAATCATAGAATCAAGTAGGTTGGAAGAGACCTCCAAGAACATCCAGCCTAACCTAGCACCCAGCCCTATCCAGTCAACCAGACCATGGCACTAAGTGCCTCATCCAGTCTCTTCTTGTGCATCTCTAGGATCGGTGACTCCACCACCTCCCTGGGCAGCCCATTCCAATGCCAATCACTCTCTCTGGCAACTTCCTCCTAACATCCAGCCTAGACCTCCCCCAGCACAACTTGAGGCTGTGTCCCCTTGTTCTGTTGCTGGTTGCCTGGGAGAAGAAACCAAGCCCCACCTGGCTACAGCCTCCCTTCAGGTAGTTGTAGACAGCAATGAGGTCACCCCTGAGCCTCCTCTTCTGCAGGCTGCACATCCCCAGCTCCCTCAGCCTCTCCTCACAGGGTTTGTGTTCCAGGCCCTTCACCAGCCTTGTTGCCCTTCTCTGGACATGACCCAGTAAAGTTCAGGATCCCCTTGCAGGCAGTTCATACTATAAAATTTCCTAATACCAAGAAGTATCTTCAACAAATCTGCTGAGTTCAAGCATGACAGTTCAATGAGTAGCACAACGCTCGGTAAGGGATCACGATGCATGGGCTCAACAAAGTCTTCAGTCTGGCACAGTCTCTATTAGTTCAGAAGCGCATTTAAACATCAAAAAGACAGTTAAGACCCAGTAAGGTAGTGATGAAAAGTTACTGTTGAGACAGAAAGAATTTCATGGCTCTTACCCTGGACGTGGTACAGTCGCATGGTATGTGTCACGTGGTGGAAAAAACACACAACTTCTGAGAAAATTCTTCCATGGGCAACTCTTATGATAGGTGGATCTGTAAAAATATAAGGCTGCAAACACAAAAACGCAAAGTTAGAATCATTACTTTGAAAGTTTTGCATAGAAATAGTGCCAATATAACAAAGCATTCAGTAAATATTCATCCTTAACGTTTTTCAAACTGTTTGGGGTATAACTGTACTCTGCACCAGGGAGGCCTCACTTTGAGTGCTGTGTGCAGTTCTGGGCCACTCAGTTCAAGAAAGATATTGACGTGCTGGAGCAGGTCCAGAGGAGAGTGATGAGACTGGGGAAGGGACTGGAGGGAAAGCCTTATGAGGAGAGCCTGAGGGAGCTGGGCTTGTTTAGTCTGGAGAATAGAAGACTCAGGGGAGACCTTATCACACTCTGCAACTACCTGTAGGGAAGATGTAGTAAGGTGGGGCTCAGGCTCTTCTCGGAGGAAACTTGTGACAAGATGAGAGGGCATGGCCTGAAGATGCACCAGGGGAGGTTTAGGATGGATGTTATGAAGCACTTCCTCAAGAGAGGGGTAATTAGATGCTGGAATGGACTGCCCAGGGAGGTGGTGGAGTTGCCATCCCTGGAGGTGTTTAAGGATGGATCGGATGTGGCGCTTAGTGACATGGTCTAGTTGGTGTGGTGCTGTTAGGTCACAGGCTGGACTTGACTATCTCAGAAGTCTATTCCAGCCTCAGTAAGTCTGTGATTCTGTCATAGCCTAAGGCCTGAGAACTTAGTCATAATTTGCAATTCAGCACATTCACTTCAAAGCCTCAGCTCTCCTTCAGCTACAGTTAGGATAACCTTCATTGGGTTTCTCAGGGGTATCCTATGAACATGAATATGCATTCAACAAGGCCTACAAACAAAAGTAATGTACTTACATTGCACACATCTAGACTGAGTTCTTTTGCTAGTAAAATGATACTTGCTAACCAATAATGAAACACTGCAGGTTCATAATCCGTGGTAGGTAGTTTGAGTGTATCTTTGGCTTGGTCACAGTTCACTTTGTCAGTGGTACATTCTGCATGAGGAAAGGTGTTTCTACACTGCCTTGCAGCTCAGTCTCTAAATCCTTTTGCAAGAGGAAGAGGAAGCCCTTTCTTCATCAAAAGCAGATACAGTTGCCAGGGGAAATCTCTAGAATCACAGAATCAACCAGGTTGGAAGAGACCTCCAAGATCATCCACTCCAACCTAGCACCCAGCTCTATCCAGTCAACCAGACCATGGCACTAAGTGCCTCATCCAGGCTTTTCTTGAACACCCCCAGGGATGGTGACTCCACCACCTCCCTGGGCAGCCCATTCCAATGCCAATCACTCTCTCTGCCAACAACTTCCTCCTAACATCCAGCCTATACTTCCCCTGGCACAACTTGAGACTGTGTCCCCTTGTTCTGTTGCTGGTTGCCTGGCAGAAGAGCCCAACCCCACCTGGCTACAACCTGTCCTCAGGTAGTTGTAGACAGCAATGAGGTCTGCCCTGAGCCTCCTCTTCTGCAGGCTGCACACCTCCAGCTCCCTCAGCCTCTCCTCATAGGGTTTGTGTTCCAGGCCCCTCACCAGCCTTGTTGCCCTTCTCTGGACACCTTCCAGCACCTCAA
>WAAF01015785.1:3617-14713 GCA_013400475.1 Tricholaema leucomelas | reverse complement strand
AGCCTCCTCTTCTGCAGGCTGCACACCCCCAGCTCCCTCAGCCTCTCCTCACAAGGCTGTGCTCCAGGCCCCTTACCAGCCTTGCTGCCCTTCTCTGGACATGTTCCAGCACCTCAACATCTCTCTTGAATGGAGGAGCCCAGAACTGGACACAGCACTCAAGCTGTGGCCTGAGCAGTGCTGAGCACAGGGGCAGAAGAACCTCCCTTGTCCTGCTGCCCACACTGCTCCTGATCCAGCCCAGGATGCCATTGCCTCTCCTGCCCACCTGGGCACACTGCTGCCTCAGCTTCAGCTACTACCTTATAGTACCCCCAGGTCCCTTTCTTCCAGGCTGCTCTCCAGCCACTCTGTCCCCAGTTCCCAACCCTTGCTGCAGTTTCTGGGTACTATTGCACCATTTACTACTCTGAGTTGCAGCTCCTTTTCTGTTTCCAGCAGCTCTTCTGTGAGGAAGAAGAAAAGCCCATGTGAGGAAGGGCAAGAAAGCCAGTTAAGAGAAAATAGAACTGCTTCCACTTGCAGGGAAAACTGCTCCATTTACCTTATCTTGCTGCCCTGACTGTAACCCAGTCACAGTGTAATGCAATCCTGTGAACAGCCTGGGAAGCATCAGCTACAGAACTGAGAGTTTAAACAGCCAAACTGCATTGATTAATATGGAGCCAAACTTGATTATGCCCCAATGACTCTCTTCACAAGAAATATCCAAGAGAATTCCTATTCATTTTGGCAGTCTACCAGTACAGTTCCTTGATTGCTGGCTGCCTCCAGTCAGAGATGCAAAGACATTTGGCTGTTTCCATACAGCTGCTGAAGAGCATCTGCAATTTTCAGTGGCAAGTTGTTGGTCTGCTTTTATACATACTGTGCCTTTCCATGACTGTTACAATGATAGAACAGCCCCCTCCAGATAACAGCCAGGAGAGATGACAACAGCTTGGGCTGTGTGTGTAGAACTGGAAATCATCTGCAAGTGATACCTCAGTAGGAGAACTGAAAGAAGTTCCAGACTCAGATATGCTGCCTGGAGTAACATAAATCATAGAGTCATAGAACCAACCAGCTTGGAAGAGACCTCCAAGCTCATCCAATCCAACCTAGCACCCAGCCCTAACCAATCAACCAGACCATGACACTAAGTGCCTCATCCAGGCTTTGCTTCAACACCTCCAGGGATGGTGACAGTCCTATGAGGAGAGGCTGAGGGAGCTGGGGGGGTGTAGCCTGCAGAAGAGGAGCCTCAGGGCAGACCTCATTGCTGTCTGCAGCTACCTGAAGGGAGGCTGTAGCCAGGTGGGGTTGGTCTCTTCTGCCAGGCAAGCAGCAACAGAACAAAGGGACACAGTCTCAAGTTGTTCCAGGTCAGGTCTAGGCTGTATATCAGGAGGAAGTTGTTGGCAGAGAGAGTGATTGGCATTGGAATGGGCTGCCCAGGGAGGTGATGGAGTCACCATCCCTGGAGGTGTTCAGGAAAAGCCTGGCTGGGGCACTTAGTGCCATGGTCTGGTTGATTGGCCAGGGCTGGGTGCTAGGTTGGACTGGATGAGCTTGGAGGTCTCTTCCAACCTGCTTGATTCTATGAGACATATTCTGCCTATGACACATCACAAAATGTGCATTTTAAAAGGGATTTCATTGGAGATCAACCTTTTTATAGAGGAAAAAAAACCACAATTTGTGTTCAGTTTCTACAGGAAACAGGTGTTTAAAAGGAGCCTGGATGAGGCACCATGGTCTAGTTAATTAGAAGGGTTAGGTGACAGGTTGGACTCAATGATTTCCACCTGCTCTAGTGGGAGGTGTCACTGCCTATGGCAGGGGGTTGGAGCTGGATGATCCTTGAGGTCCCTTCCAACCTAAACCATTCTATGATTCTGTGATTTCCAATCTGGTTAATTCTGTGACCTCCCTAGCATTACATGGCTGAAGAGATCCACTTTTTCTGAGGTTTTCAAAATCCAGGAGGTCTGGTGAAAGGCATACAGACTCCCTGTAAACATTGCAGAGGTCCAGAGTTCTCCACTCTCTCAGGCTCAGCAGAACTTTCAAAGCCAGCAACTGTCGAATGCAGATGTGAACAACACGCAGGCAACTCACTGAAACCGTATTGCATATGGCTCTGATTCAGGAAAGCATCAGATGTGCTGCATTGTCCTGCTTTCCAACAATTTGGGTTGCAGAAGTTCCCAAGGACTACCTGGCCTGGTTTTATTCAGCTGCTGAGATCAAAGGACACCACAATTCAAGCAGATCTGGGCTGCAGACATTTTAAAGGAGACAAATAGCAACACTGCTTCCACTTACAATCACTTGAGAAGACAAGGAGTGAACCATCACCCAACACAGACAGCAGCTCCTCTTGGATGTCCTGGCAGGGAGCAAGCCACAGAGCAGAATCATGCTCACATAACCACATCTGAAGCATTTGACAGGCCTCTTCCCAGCTGACCAGCCTAAAGGCAGAAAGGTCCAACAGGAGGTGTTCAAGAAAAGCCTGGATGAGGCACGGAGTGCCATGGCCCAGGTGATTGGACAGGGCTGGGTGAGAGGTTGGTCTGCATCAGCTTGGAGGTCTCTTTCAACCTGGTTGATTCTGTGATTCTCAGGTGTTTATAAAAATCATAGAAGCACAGAATAGGCTGGGCTGGAAGGGACCTCCAAAGCTCATCCAGTCCAATCCTCTCTGCACTCAGCAGGGACATAGAATCACAGAATCATAGAATCAGTCAGAGTTGGAAAGGACCACAAAGAGCAGCCAGTTCCAACCCCCCTGCCATGAGCAGGGACACCCTACCCTAGAGCAGGATGCACACAGCCCCATCCAGCCTGGCCTTAAACACCTCCAGGGACGGGGCCTCAACCACCTCCCTGGGCAACCCATTCCAGCCTCTCACCACTCCCATCCTGAACAACTTCCTCCTCACGTCCAGTCTGAACCTCCCCACCTCCAGCTTTGCTCCATCCTCAACTAGATTAGGTTGCCCACAGCCCTGTCCAGCCTCACCTTGAATTTCTCCATGGATGGGGTCACAACCATCTCCCTGGGCAACCTGTTCCAGGGTTCCACCACAAGTGCAGAACTTGTTCCTAACATCCAATGTAAATCTGCTCTGCTCTAGTCTGAAGCCATTGTCCTTGTCCTGTCCCTGCAGGCCTTTGCAAACAGTCTCTTTCCATCCTTCTTGTAGCCCACTTCAGGTACTGGCAGGTCACTATTAGGTCTCCCTGGAGCCTTCTCCAGGCTGAACACCCCCAGCTCCCTTAGCCTGTCCTTACAGCAGAGCTGCTTCAACACCCTGATCATATCTGTGGCCCTTCTCTGGACTTGTTCCATCAGATCTAGGTCCTTCTTGTATTGAGGGCTCCAGACCTAGACACAGTACTCCAGAAAAGTTCTCACCAAAGCAAAGTCAAGTGTCAGAATGCCCTCATCTCCTTTAAGATCTCATTTTCCACAAGCTTTAGATAGATATGGCTGGGGGACCGGGTAGGGATTTTTTCTGGTGTATATATAAGGCAGCTGAAGTGGACATAGTTAAATGGCAAACCAAGAATTCATTGAAGAACTGAAGTACAGTTCCCAGTCCCTTTAAAAGCTCAAAACTGAACCTGAATCTCTGACAATTTGTCTTTACAATAACTTGATGACAGCTCAGCATGTGTTACTCAACTATATAAAAGGGGTGGGGGGGAGAAAGCAATTCAGGTTGTTTCCTCATCACCATACACAAAGTATATGTGCGAGTGCTGCACATGTAGGCAGAATCCTGCTCTTACATTCATGATCAGACAAGTGTGGTTGAAACTCTCACCCATCTATCCATCATCAACAGAAACACAGAATCATAGAATCAATCGGGTTGGAAGAGACCTCCAAGCTCAGCCAGTCCAACCTAGCACCCAGCCCTAGACAATCAACCAGACCATGGCACTAAGTGTCCCAGCCAGGCTTGGCTTCAACACCTCCAGGGATGGTGACTCCACCACCTCCCTGGGCAGCCCATTCCAATGCCAATCACTCTCTCTGCCAACAACTTCCTCCTAACATCCAGCCTAGACCTCCCCTGGCACAACTTCACACTGTGTCCCCTTCTTCTATTGCTGCTTGCCTGGCAGAAGAGACCAACCCCACCTGGCTACAGCCTCCCTTCAGGGAGTTGTAGACAGCAATGAGGTCTGCCCTGAGCCTCCTCTTCTGCAGGCTGCACACCCCCAGCTCCCTCAGCCTCTCCTCACAGGGCTGTGCTCCAGGCCCCTCACCAGCTTTGTTGCCCTTCTCTGGACACCTTCCAGCACCTCAGCATCTCTCTTGAATTGAGGAGCCCAGAACTGGACACAGCACTCAAGCTCCCTTGTCCTGCTGGCCACACTGCTCCTGAGCCAGTCCAGGATGCCATTGGCTCTGCTGCCCACCTGGGCACTGCTGCCTCATCTTCAGCTCCTCTCTCCCAGCACCCCCAGCTCCCTCTCTGCCTGGCTGCTCTCAGCCACTCTGTCCCCAGCCTGCAGTGCTGCTTGGGGTTGTTGTGGCCACAGTGTAGAACCCTGCACTTGGCCTTGTTCCATCTCACCCCTTTGGCCTCTGCCCACCCATCCAGCCTGGCCAGGTCCCTCTGCAGGGCTCTCCTAAGCTCCACACCTGCTCCTAACTTGGTATCATCTGCAAACTTACTGATGCTGGACTCAATCCCCTGGTCCAGATCATCAATAAAGATATTGAACAGGACCAGGCTCAGCACTGATCCCTCAGTGACACCACTCATGACAGCTGCCAACTGGATGTGGCATCATTTACTTGTATGTAAAACAGAAGATAAGAATCCTCTGCCAAGATTATAACTAAGGCTCTGTTATTCTGTGTAGCTTAAATCTCAGTATGCCTAGATGATTTTTTTTTCCCCCCAAAGCTTTTAATGCCTTTGGCTGCCTGTGCTAAGCTGGTGTCACAGCATCTCATTTTTGTGGTAATGACAGCCAGGTCTAAAATATCCTCATCTGACACCCAAGAATCAAAAATAACTTGGTAAAAAAGCCTGCCCTTTGTTTTGGCCTCCTCTCTCTGACTGAAAAAGTGTTCACTTGCCAAAATAAGTCAGGAGAAATATGGAAGAGCAAACAGACCTTTGACTTATCACCAGCGCCAGACTATTGTTTTACATCCCGTGACTGTCTGTGACAGAATCCAATGTGAATTTAACAGGACTGTTTGGGAGCTTTAAATTCTGCACACACTCCTTCTGGTGGGGTCAGGGCTTTTATGAGGCTTTTGTTGAACTGTTCTCAGTTTCCTCTGGAAGAATGGCAACTTTGGATTACACCAAAGATTCTGGGCAGAGTTCTCAAACCTGCCAGCAATGACAAGTTGAAGAAGGAGAATCATAGAATCAGTCAGGGTTGGAAGGGACCACAGGGAGCAGCCAGTTCCAACCCCCCTGCCATGCCCAGGGACACCCTACCCTAGAGCAGGCTGCCCACAGCCTCAGCCAGCCTGGCTTCAAACACCGCCAGGGATAGGGCCTCAACTACCTCCCTGGGCAACCCATTCCAGGCTCTCACCACTCTCATGCTGAACAACTTCCTCCTCATGGCCAGTCAGAATCTCCCCACCTCCAGATTTGCTCCATTCCCCCCAGTCCTGGCACTCCCTGACAGCCTAAAAAGTCCCTCCCCAGCTTTTTTGTAGCCCCCTTCAGATCCTGGAAGGCCACAAGAAGGTCACCTGGGAGCCTCCTCTTCTCCAGCCTGCACAGCCCCAACTCTTTCAGTCTGTGCTCACAGCAGAGCTGCTGCAGCCCTCTGAGCATCCTCCTGGCCCTTCTCTGGACACACTCCAGCATCTCCACATCCCTCTTGTCATAGGGGCTCCAGAACTGGATGCAGTACTCCAGGTGGGGTCTCACCAGAGACAACTTTCCATTCCAACATTCCAACACACCTCCTACCTGAAGGAGGCTGTAGCCAGGTGGGGTTGGTCTCTTCTACCAGGCAAGCAGCAACAAAACAAGGGGACACAGTCTCAAGTAGTACCGGAGGAGGTCTAAGCTGGATGTTAGGAGGAAGTTGTTGGCAGAGAGAGTGATTGGCATTGGAATGGGCTGCCCAGAGAGGTGGTGGAGTCTCCATCCCTGGAGGTGTTGAAGCAAAGCCTGGATGAGGCACTTAGTGCCATGGTTTGGTTGATTGGCCAGGGCTGGGTGCTAGGTTGGACTGGATGAGCTTGGAGGTCTCTTCCAACCTGGTTGATGCTATGATTCTATTCTATGATTCTATGACTCCATTATCTCTGCATCATAATGAATACTACAAAAGGAAGCTGCCTTTCTTGGCAGGGGGTACAGAATTGCCCTATGACTGAATGGGGACATGTCACTGCTGACCCAGCTCCATGTGCATGCAGAACGGAAACTGAGCAGGCATGACAAAAAGGAGCTCTTCATGGCAGTAGTACTCAGCACAATAGAGAGCAAAAGGTTCAGCCAGAAAGGATGCAACAGTTTGCTCATTGCCCTGATCCAACAGCTGTTGGAGATGAAGTGTGCCACAAATCTGAGTGGCAGAGATAACATTTTACTCTGTCCTGAGTGTGCCACAAACCTGAGTGGCAAAGATAACATTTTTCTCTGTCCTGACTGTGCCACAAAGCGGAGTGGCAGAGATAACATTTTTCTCTGTCCTGACTGTGCCACAAAGCTGAGTGGCAGAGATAACATTTTTCTCTGTCCTGAGTGTGCCACAAAGCTGAGTGGCAGAGATAACATTTTACTCTGTCCTGAGTGTGCCACAAACCTGAGTGGCAGAGATAACATTTTTCTCTGTCCTGACACTAATGTGGAAGACCTCAAGAAGAAGCAGGCTTCAGAAGACTTCTGTGCTTGGTGGTTGCTGTTGGCCAGTCCTGTTCCCTTGGGATCATCCTTTCAGCATAACCCTCTCCCTCATGATGCAGATAGACATTCCCATCAGGTATTAAGATATCTAAACAACAAGAAAGGGCAACCCCAGTCTTGTGTTCAATCACACCCAGAACACCACTATCACTATGGCCATCAGCCATAGATTTAAAAGCCTCAAACCCCAGCCCTTTGCCAAAGAACACACATGAAATCTTGATGGGAATGGTAGGTCTGCCAAATCATAAGCAGTACTTTACCCTTTAGATAACACTTCCTCTGTTGTTCCATCTGAGAGGAAGGAAAACATTTATGCAGCTTTAGTAGCATGATTCTGCTTCTGCTGCCTTAATGTTAATGTCACCCATAAATCTGTATGTTTTACTAATGGCATCATATATCTTCCCAGGCATTCTAATTCACCCCTGCTTGAGCTATCTAGGTACTTTATCACACAGGGTGAGTCTGTCAGGTATTAATATTAAGACACTCTGCCTTGTCTTTCACGGGAAAGTACAACTTCTTATCTAAATTGCTGAGACTAATAACTTGAAATATTGTCCCTGCAAACATACTTGGATGTTGTATGTTCAGATAACCAGACCTCTTTTTTTTTTTCCCCTTCCCTCCCAGGGAGTGAACATAAATTAAATCTCCACAGGAATTTGCCCAAGAATAAGCTGCACTCCCAATTTGGAGGCAGAGAAAAAGGCTGTAACAAGGAAATTGATGCCTCATCTGCCTGGGAGCTCATGCTACACCAGGCAGGACTCACAAGGCTAACACAGTCCTTTTGCTTCCCAGCAAACCCTTGTCTGCAGAAACACTCAGTAGAAACAGCACTGATTTCCCCCTGCAAGGAAACTGTACCACATGCAGCACCCACTGCTAATCTGTTCAGTTGAATATGTGACTTCAAACTTGGATATCACAGAATCAACCAGGTTGGAAGAGACCTCCAAGCTCAGCCAGTCCAACCTAGCACCCAGCCATAGCCAATCAACCAGACCATGGCACTAAGTGCCCCAGCCAGGCTTTGCTTCAACACCTCCAGGCACAGTGACTCCACCACCTCCCTGGGCAGCCCATTCCAATGCCAATCACTCTCTCTGCCAACAACTTCCTCCTAACATCCAGCCTAGACCTCCCCCAGCACAACTTGACTGAGCCCCCTTGTTCTATGTGTCCCCTTGTTCTATGTACCCTTAAAATACAGGAGGCATGGCTGTAAATTAACAAGCATCAGATAAGAAAGCAGGACAGAAACTGGATGCTTTTGTGCAATACTAGGATGGCTCAGAGGTAGTTTTCAAGACCAGCAGCACTTCACAGAATCACAGGATTGTCAGGGTTGGAAGGGACCACAAGAACCATCCAGTTCCAACCCTCTTGCCATGGGCACAACTTGAGACTGTGTCCGCTGGTTCTGTTGCTGCTTACCTGGGAGAAGAGAGCAAACCCCACCTGGCTACAACCTCCCTTCAGGTAGGAGGTGTGCTGCCTGGGACACCTCCTATCCCTGGGATAGGACAAGAGCACAAGGGGTGGAATTAGGTGACCTGTAAAGTCCTTACAAATCCAAACCATTCCAGCAATGAGGCCACCCCTGAGCCTCCTCTTTTCCAGGCAGTTAAGATCGTTTTCAACTTATAACTGGCCTAAGTATGCCCCTTTGCTTGTTACTTCTTTGGTCCCCTGAGCCACCTCTTTTCCAGGCAGTTAAGATCATTTTCAACTTATAACTGGCCTAAGGATGCCCCTTTGCTTGTTACTTCTTTGGTCCAGATAAGCATTTGGCTGTTTAATCAGTCACAAAGCTAAAGCAGGAAGAGAGAGAGAGAGTACACTGCGAAGTCTTACAACCCTGCATACTTAACTCAGCCTAAATGTAATTTCTGGGCAGAAAGAGAACCTTTAATTAACTCCTTTCTATAAAAGTGTATGGTAAGATGTGTAGCAAGATCTTATGCATTCCTTTGAAGTTTGTCATACATTCCTCAATACCTTTGACAGCTTAAGAAGTTGTGTGCCTGCTTCTGATTAGATAATTGAAATAAATCTACCCCAAATAAATTCAGCTCTCTTAAAATAAACTGCAGAGGTACATGAACTTTGTCAAATGCATGGAGTGCTTCAAACCAACTGGCATTTCTGCAAAACTCAGCTAGCACAGAGGAATTTCTTTCTCTCTCTCTCTTTTCCCTTTCTTTTCCCATGCCATTGGTATCCAAATTTTAAGCCAGGCTAAATTCCAGTCATCAGCAACTGCAACTCCTATGTAGACTGAAAACCTCCAGTGCAGAAGGCAGTCACATCTTGTATACTTTAACTACTGTCTCCATTTCACCCCTTCTAGTTAAATAGGTTGGAACTAGATGACCTTTAGGGTCCCTTCCAACCCAAACCCATTGTGTGATTCTATGATTCATGATTCTATGATTCATGATTCTATGACTTGCTCTTCTCATTTGCTCCCTGGGATAGGACAAGGAGCAATGGATGAGTTTGGAGAAGAGAACTGAGGAAGAGAAGACTGAGAGGGGATTTAACAAATGCTCATAACTACCTGAGGGCTGGGAGTGAGGAGGAGGGGGACAGGCTCTGCTCACTGCTCCCTGGGATAGGACAAGGAGCAATGGATGAGTTTGGAGAAGAGAACTGAGGAAGAGAAGACTGAGAGGGGATTTAACAAATGCTCATAACTACCTGAGGGCTGGGAGTGAGGAGGAGGGGGACAGGCTCTGCTCACTGCTCCCTGGGATAGGACAAGGAGCAATGGATGGAAGCTGCAGCACAGGAGGTTCCAGTTTGANGTGATTCTATGATTCATGATTCTATGATTCATGATTCTATGACTTGCTCTTCTCATTTGCTCCCTGGGATAGGACAAGGAGCAATGGATGAGTTTGGAGAAGAGAACTGGGGAAGAGAAGACTGAGAGGGGATTTAACAAATGCTCATAACTACCTGAGGGCTGGGGGTGAGGAGGAGGGGGACAGGCTCTGCTCACTGCTCCCTGGGATAGGACAAGGAGCAATGGATGAGTCTGGAGAAAAGAAGACTGAGAGGGAATCTAATAAATATTTACAACTATCTGAGGGCTGGGGGTCAGGATGGGGGGACAGGCTCTGCTCACTGCTCCCTGGGATAGGACAAGGAGCAATGGATGGAAGCTGCAGCACAGGAGGTTCCAGTTTGACACAAGGGGGAATTTCTTGACTGTAAGGCTCACAGAACACTAGAACAGGCTGCCCAGAGAGGTTGTGTAGTCTCCTTCTCTGGAGCCTTTCAAGGCCTGTCTGGATGTGTTCCTGTGTGCCCTGAGCTAGACTGTGTGGTCCTGCTCTGGCAGGAAGGTTGGACTCAATGATCTCCTTGGGTCCCTTCCAACCCCTAACACCCTGTGATGCCTGTGATCCTGTAATACTCATTAAAATGGGAGGTACCACAGTGTCAGTCAGTTACTCCAAGTCCTCCAAGTGTTTGCCCACTACTCCAACTTGAGACAACACTGGGAAAGCTGCCTGACAATGTCTAGGGAAAAACAGTGCCTCCCCCAATCAATCAATGCTCACTACATCCAGCCCAACAAACCATTTCCATTTCCATTGCATTGCTGTTTCTGGCAGACTGTTATTAGAATAGAATAGAATCAACCAGGTTAGAAGAGACCTCCAAGCTCAGCCAGTCCAACCTAGCACCCAGCCCTGGCCAATCAACCAGACCATGGCACTAAGTGCCCCAGCCAGGTTTTGCCTGAACACCTCCAGGCACAGCCACTCCACCACCTCCCTGGGCAGCCCATTCCAATGCCAATCACTCTCTCTGACAACAACTTCCTCCTAACATCCAGCCTAGACCTCCCCTGGCACAACTTCACACTGTGTCCCCTTCTTCTGTTGCTGCTTGCCAGGCAGAAGAGCCCAACCCCACCTGGCTACAGCCTCCCTTCAGGGAATTGTAGACAGCAATGAGCTCTGCCCTGAGCCTCCTCCTCCGCAGGCTGCACACCCTCAGCCTCTCCTCACAGGGCTGTGCTCCAGGCCCCTCACCAGCCTTGTTGCCCTTCTCTGGACACCTTCCAGTACCTCAACATCTCTCTGGAATTGAGGAGCCCAGAACTGGACACAGTACTCAAGGTGTGGCCTGAGCAGTGCTGAGCACAGGGGCAGAATAACCTCCCTTGTCCTACTGGCCACACTG
>WAAF01015784.1:60730-86910 GCA_013400475.1 Tricholaema leucomelas | reverse complement strand
GGTTGCCCAGGGAGGTGGTTGAGGCCCCATGGCTGGAGGTGTTTCAGGCCAGGCTGGCTGAGGCTGTGGGCAGCCTGCTCTAGGGTAGGGTGTCCCTGCCCTGGGGCAGGTTGGAGCTGGCTGATCCTTGTGGTCCCTTCCCACCTTGACTGATTCTGTGATCCTGGGACCAATAATGCATCACTGAGGTCCTGCTTATGCTAAGAACACCCTCGTGGGCTCTCTCATTTGACACTCAGGCTGCAGTTCACAGCTGAGTCTGATTTCATGCTTTGAACACTCCTCCTTGGCCAAAAAGAAGTCCACTTCTAACAGCCAAGAGAAAGGTTTCCCTGTCTGCAAGCCAAGGGCTACCAAAACATCAGCTCAGGAGAGGTGAAAGCCTCACAAATCAATCCTTACCCACCTCTCTCCACCAAACCCTGCAACAGAATGGGTTAGGTTGGAAGGGAGCTCAAAGCTCAGCCAGTTCCAACCTCCTGCCACAGGCAGGGACAGCTCTCACTGGAAGAGGTCACTCAAGGCCTCATCCAACCTGGTCCTGAACACCTCCAGGGAGGTTGTGGAGCACAGAAGCACCCAATGTGATCTTTGATCACATTGGGGGCTTCTGTGCTCCACAACCTCCCTGGGAAACCTGTGCCAGGGTCTCACCACCCTCAACCTCTGCCAGTGTCAAGCCCTTGTCCATAGTCCCTCCTGTAGCCTCCTTCAGCTTCTGCAAGGCCACTCCAAGCTCTCCTGGAAGCCTTCTCCTCTGCAGGCTGCACAGCCCCAACTCTCTCAGCCTGTGCTCAGAGCAGAGCTGCTGCAGCCCTCTCAGCATCTTGGTGGCCTCCTCTGGCCTGGCTCCAACACTTCCATGTCCTGCTTGTGCTGGGGGCTGCAGACTCAGGATTCTTTCCTTTTGAGCCAAGATAATCACTGAGGGGACTGCCCTGGGCTCTTCCCCCAGCCAGAGGCAGCTGCAGGCTCCTGCCCCAGCCCTTATCTCTGCTGCCAGCTGCTCCACACCCTGGGCACACAGAGCCCAGCCTGCAGGCAGCCCTCCCAGCTGGGCTCAGCACCAGGCCCATCTCATCCCACTTCCCAGAGTCAGCTTCCAGGCTGGCTGCACAGGGCCTCAGCCAGCCCAGTGCTGGAGCAAAGACTCTGCAACTGCCCTGGGCAAGCTGCTCCAGTGCTGATCCTCACACTGGGAGTCCCTTTCCCTCCTGTGTTCAAGGCTCTGAGCTGCTCTGCCCCTTCCACTGTGCACTTCCAGGAGCCTGCCTGCATCTTCTCCACTCCAGGACCTGCCTGCATCTTCTCCAGGACCTGCCTGCATCTTCTCCACTCCAGGAGCCTGACTGCATCTTCTCCACTCCAGGACCTGCCTGCATCTTCTCCAGGACCTGCCTGCATCTTCTCCACTCCAGGACCTGCCTGCATCTTCTCCAGGGCCTGCCTGCATCATCTCCAGGACCTGCCTGCATCTTCTCCACTCCAGGGCCTGCCTGCATCTTCTCCAGGGCCTGCCTGCACCTTCTCCAGGGCCTGCCTGCACCTTCTCCAGGGCCTGCCTGCACCTTCTCCAGGGCCTGCCTGCATCTTCTCCAGGGCCTGCCTGCATCTTCTCCAGGGCCTGCCTGCATCTTCTCCAGGGCCTGCCTGCACCTTCTCCAGGGCCACCCATCAGAGAGCTGAGCCTCAGCTCCTCCCCTTAGCCCCTCTGGCTCTGAGTTCTGCTCACCTTGGTGATTGTGATGAAGTCTGGTCCAAAGAAAACACTTTTGACTCCTTCAATTCGGAAGAGCTGCCTGATAGAGACACAAAGACAAAGGCTGCAGGCGACCTCCTGGGGCTTTATTTGCTCTCTCACTGAAAGAACACAGCCCCAGGGACAAAACAGGCACAGAGGAAGAGCTGCTAAGAGAAACTTGGGAGTTATTTCACACCACAGCTCAGCAAGAGCCAGGAGAGCCTGCAGTGAGGCAGGAAGGCTGAACATGAAGCTGGAAGGGGTTGCCCAGGGAGGTGTTTGAGGCTCCATCCCTGGAGGTGTTTAAGGCCAGGCTGGATGAGGCTCTGCATGGCCTGCTCCAGGGTAGGGTGTCCCTGCCCAAGGCAGGGGGTTGGAGCTGGCTGATCCTTGTGGTCCCTTCCAGCCCTGACTGCTTCTGTGGCTCTGTGAACACAACCTACAGGAGTTCTCCACTAGATGCAGGGAAGTTTCTCTCTCCCCAGTTCTATGAAGAGAGAGTTGGAGCTGTTGAGCCTGGAGAAGGCTCCAGGGAGAGCTCAGAGCAGCCTTCCAGTACCTGAAGGGGCTCCAGGAGAGCTGGGGAGGGACTTTGGACAAAGGCTGGGAGTGCCAGGACAAGGAGTGGTGGCTTCAGATGGGAAGAAGCTGGAATGAGGTTGAACATCAGGAGGAAACTCTTCCACATGAGGGTGGGGAGACACCAGAACAGGTTGCCCAGAGAAGCTGTGGAGGCTCCAAGTCTGGGAGTGTTGTAGGCCAGGCTGGATGGGGCCCTGAGCACCCTGTGCTGGTGGGAGGTGTCCCTGCCCATGGCAGGGAGTTAGAACTGGATGATGCTGAAGGGACCTTAGGCCCCTTCCAACCCAAACTACTCAATGATTCAGCCCAGGAAGGCAGCATCCAGTTGAGGCTGTTTCAGTCTCTCCCCACCCTCCCTCTCAACAATCTCTCTCTCATCTCCACTCTCCCTCTCCCCTCTCCCAGCTCAAAGCCATCGTCCCCCAGCCTGGCACTCCCAGCCCTTGCCAAAGTCCCTCCCCAGCTCTCCTGCAGCCCCTTCAGGCACTGGCAGGTTCCTCTCAGGTCTCCCTGAAGCCTTCTCTTCTCTAGGCTCAACAGCCCCAACTCTCCCAGCCTGTCCCCACAGGGGAGGTTCTGCAGCCTCTGCTCAACTTGGTGGCCTCCTCTGGAGCCTCTCCAGCAGCTCCAGGTCCTTCTTGTGCTGGAGGCAGTGCTGCAGGTGGGGGCTGAGCAGAGCAGAGGGGGCAGAATCCCCTCCCTGTGCTGCTGCTCTCCCTGCTCTGCCTGCAGCCCAGGATGGTATCACCAAAACGGATGAGAAATGACAGAGGAGACCTCACAGTGCCCACCTGGAAGCATCTCCACACACACAGCCCCAGCTCCAACTGCTGTGGAACTTCACCCAGACAAAGCCAATCCTGCAAATGGACCCAAGCCTGCTCCAGCAGCTAAACCAATCTGTCTCTGCCCTTCAGGAAGCTTTCACTCCTCCTTTGGCAGATTCAGTGCACAATGAGCCACAGAATGGGATAAGTTTGGAAGGGACCTCAAAGCTCAGACAGGTCCACAGGCAGGGACAGCTCCCACTGGAAGGGGTCACTCAAGGCCTCATCCAACCTGGTCCTGAACACCTCCAGGGAGGTTGTGGAGCACAGAAGCACCAAATGTGATCTTTGATCACATTTGGTGCTTCTGTGCTCCACAACCTCCCTGGGAAACCTGTGCCAGGCTCTCACCACCCTCAACCTGTGCCAGTTTCAAGCCCTTGCCCTCCTATAACCCCCTTCAGCTCCTGCAAGGCCACTCCAAGGTCTCCCATTCACAAAGCCAGCACCATGCACAGCAAAGGATTTTCTTCCTCCTTCACCCTCCCTGCTGGGTGTGATGCAGGCTGCTGTGCCAGGCACAGCTTCCAGCACACACAGCCCCTGCCAGCTGCAAGAAACAGGACAAGCAAAAAGCCACCTCTTGACACCTGACTTCATCCTGCAGCCTGCTGCACTGTGGCACAATCAGATCCTACAGCTCCAGCCCCTCTGCTAACCTCTTTGGATGGCCTCAAACACCTTTCACACTCTGGATTTACTGCTTTAAGCTTTGCCTGAAGGGATCCTGTTTGCTCTCCAAACAGCTCTTGCAAGTGACCTTTGCAAACGTCAGAGCTGTGTGTTTGGTTAACTCTGCAGCTCCTGAAACAGCTTCTGCAGCTGCATCTCCTTCTGCCAGCACACAACCCAGAGAGGCACAGCATGGGTTGGGTTGGACAGGATCCAGCCTGGAAAGAAGGCTCCAGGGAGAGCTCAGAGCAGCCTGGAGAGGAGAAGGCTGCAGGGAGAGCTCAGAGCAGCCTGGACAGGAGAAGGCTGCAGGGAGAGCTCTGAGCAGCCTGGACAGGAGAAGGCTGCAGGAAGAGCTCAGAGCAGCCTGGAGAGGAGAAGGCTGCAGGGAGAGCTCAGAGCAGCCTGGAGAGGAGAAGGCTGCAGGGAGAGCTCAGAGCAGCCTGGAGAGGAGAAGGCTGCAGGGAGAGCTCAGAGCAGCCTGGAGAGGAGAAGGCTGCAGGGAGAGCTCAGAGCAGCCTGGAGAGGAGAAGGCTGCAGGGAGAGCTCAGAGCAGCCTGGAGAGGAGAAGGCTGCAGGGAGAGCTCAGAGCAGCCTGGACAGGAGAAGGCTGCAGGGAGAGCTCAGAGCAGCCTGGAGAGGAGAAGGCTGCAGGGAGAGCTCAGAGCAGCCTGGAGAGGAGAAGGCTGCAGGGAGAGCTCAGAGCAGCCTGGAGAGGAGAAGGCTGCAGGGAGAGCTCAGAGCAGCCTGGAGAGGAGAAGGCTGCAGGGAGAGCTCAGAGCAGCCTGGAGAGGAGAAGGCTGCAGGGAGAGCTCAGAGCAGCCTGGAGAGGAGAAGGCTGCAGGGAGAGCTCAGAGCAGCCTGGAGAGGAGAAGGCTGCAGGGAGAGCTCAGAGCAGCCTGGAGAGGAGAAGGCTGCAGGGAGAGCTCAGAGCAGCCTGGAGAGGAGAAGGCTGCAGGGAGAGCTCAGAGCAGCCTGGAGAGGAGAAGGCTGCAGGGAGAGCTCAGAGCAGCCTGGACAGGAGAAGGCTGCAGGGAGAGCTCAGAGCAGCCTTCCAGTGCCTGAAGGGGCTCCAGGAGAGCTGGGGAGAGGATTCTGACAAGAGTGGCAGTGCCAGGCTGAGGAGCAATGGCTTTGAGCTGGGAGAGGGGAGAGGGAGAGTGGAGATGAGGGAGAAGATGTTGAGAAGGAGGGTGGGGAGAGCCTGGCACAGGTTGCCCAGGGAGGCTGTGGGGCACAGCAGCACCGAATGTGATTCTCTCCCTGGAGGTGTTCAGTGCCATGGCAGGTGGCATGGAGCAGAGCAGGAGCCTGCAACTAATGGCTCACACTCAGCCCCCTGGGCACACTGCTGGCTCACACTCAGCTCCCTGGGCACACTGCTGGGCTCACACTCAGCTCCCTGGGCACACTGCTGGGCTCACACTCAGCTCCCTGGCACACTGCTGGGCTCACACTCAGCTCCCTGGCACACTGCTGGCTCACACTCAGCTCCCTGGCACAATGCCTGGCACACTCAGCTCCTGTCTATTCCAGGTCCCTTTCTGCCAGCAGCTCTCCAGCCACACTGCCCCAGGTCTGTAGTGCTGCTTGGGGTTGTTGTGCCCCAAGTGCAGGAGCTGGCACTTGGCCTTGTTGAAGCTCATCCCATTCTTGTTGGCCCTTTGATCTAAGCCTATCCAAGTGCCCCTGCAGAGCCTCTCTCCCTCCTCCACATCAACACTGCCACCTAACTTGGTGCCATCTGCAAACTCTCTGCTGGCTCTCTCTGTCAAGGCCATGAATGAAGATGCTCAACAGAGGTGGTCCAGGCACACAGAGCCACAGCTTCACAGCAGCAACCTCCCCAGCTTCCGTTTGTGCAGCAGCAAAATGCCTCCAACGACTTCAGCCCAACCAAGGAGGAATGGAGCAAGCAGAAGCTGTGCTCCACAGCACCAGCTGCAGCCACACAGCCCACCCTGAGCCCCCCTCCCCCCAGAAATCATCCAAGCCTTTGATACCTTGCTAAAGGTGAGCAAAAGGCTGCAGCTGGGGTGGAAAACTCCATTGTCCTTGACTCCAGCACTTCCTTCCCTGGGATGAACTTCAGACTGTTTGGATTTGGTGTGTCCTGAGTTTGAATAAACAGGCTCCTGGCTGGAAAAGAAAAGCAAGAGCAAGGATGTGAACAGACCCAAGGAGCTCAAATGGAGCCAGGGAAGGGGAGGAGGCCACAGGCCAAGGGCAGGGTGGTGACAGTGCTGCAGCACTGACAGCTCAAACCACAACCTGATGGGATCCACCAAGCCTCCAGGCTGACAGGGAGATTGGGAAGCACAAAGATGTCACCAGCCAGGGAACAAAATGAGACTCCAGGCAGGATGAGGCCTGAAGTGCCCCTGTCCATGGCAGGAGGTTGGCATTGGATGTCCCATGGGCAGGGACACCTCTCACCAGCACAGGCTGCTCAGGGCCTCATCCCAGCCTGGCACTGAACACCTCCAGGGAGGTTGTGGAGCACAGAAGCACCCAATGTGATCAAAGATCACATTGGGTGCTTCTGTGCTCCACAACCTCCCTGGGCAACCTGTGCCAGGCTCTCACCACCCTCAACCTCTGCCAGTTTCTCCCTCATCTCCACTCTCCCTCTCCCAGCTCCAAGCCATTGTCCCTCAGCCTGGCACTCCCAGCCCTTGCCAGAAGTCCCTCCCCACCTGGACCAACCTGTTTCAGTTCCTCCTCACTCTATTTTGTTCCAGACTCTTTCTGCTGCAGCTGCTGAAGCCCTCAGGCAGGCAGGTACCAAACTGTCCCCCCCCACACACAAAGTTTTGCTGCTGTGCAAGTTTCAGAGAGGTTTTTTTTTCCCCTTTTTGTTTCTTTTCTGAGCATGAGAAGCATTCAGAGAGCATCAACCCACTGCTACCCACTGCTTTTTCAAGGTGCCAGCCAGCTGCAGATGGTCCCTACAGAGCTGTGCCACCCAAGCACCACACACAGACACATGTTTGAGTGGGAGGGGGGGAAGCAAGATGAGGATATTGCAGCTCTAAGAACTCAGACTGCAGCAGGGAGGAAGGGACCCTCCAAAGGGCATCTTGCCCAGCCCCCTGCACACAGCAGGGACTCATCCAGCCAGAGCAGACTGCACAGGGGCACAGCAAGGCTGAGTTTGAATGTCTCAGTGGGGCCTCAAACACAGCCCTGGGCAGCCTGTGCCAGGCTCTCACCACCCTCAGTGTGCAGAACTTCCTCCTGATGTTCAACCCAAACCTCCTCTGTTCCACTTACAAAGCCCTGCCCTTGTCCTGTCACTCTGAGCCCTTCTGGGCTCTCCTATGAGGTTAGACTGAGGCAGTTGGGGCTGTGCAGTCTGGAGAGGAGAAAGCTTTGAGGTGACCTTCTTGTGACCTTCCAGGATCTGAAGGGGGCTGCAAGAAAGCTGGGGAGGGACTGTTTAGGCTGTCAGGTAGGGATAGGACTGGGGGGAATGGAACAGAGATGAGAATGGAGAGAGTCAGAGTGGAGGTTAGGAAGAAGTTGTTCAGCAGGAGGGTGCTGAGAGCCTGGCAGGGGCTGCCCAGGGAGGTGGTGGAAGCCTCATCCCTGGAGGTGTTTCAGGCCTGGATGAGGCTGTGCACAGCCTGCTCTGGTGTGAGGTGTCCTGCCTGTGGCAAGGGGGTTGGACCTGGCTGAGCCTTGTGGTCCCTTCCAACCCTGACTGCTTCTATGATCTGTCCCTGCCCAGCCCTGCTGTTGCTTTGCTCCCCTCCTTGCCAGGCCCTCTGGATGCCCAGAGACTGCACCCCAGAGAGCTCAGCAGCTGGAGCAGCACAGGGCAAGCTAAAGCCCTTCACAACGGTCCCAGTGACACCAGGAGGTTTAAACCCAGCAGCCTAGCAAAGCCCAGCTGACACTTTGCACTAAGGAGGCCCCTTGTAAGCCTTGGCAGCTGAATGGCACAGACAGGCCCTGGGTGATGGAGCAGCTGTGAGCTGCCCACACTGCTCCAGCAGCTCCTCAGCAGCCACCCAGGAGGTGTCAGCAGGCACAGAGGGCAGCGAGCAGGAGACACAAAACCTCCCAAAGCACTCAGAGGAGCTTTTCAAGCAGCATTTACCTGCATTCTGCCAGCCTGCAGGTGGAGGAAATGCTCTCTTCTGCTGGAGGTGGTGGAAGGGCTGTCGAGGTCTCAGGCTGGGATCTCTCAGTGCCGCACAACAGAACCTGCAGAGGAATCGTTTTAGCAGCAGTGTCCCACAGACCAAGTTGGCAGTGGCCCACAGAAAGTGCCTCAGATGCTGCCAGCAGCCCCACAGCCCAGGCAGACACCTGCAGGGCAGCAACAGGCCAGGACACTGAATGTCCCTCTCCCCTTCTCCTCTGCTCCCTCCCTCTCCTCTCACCACTAAATGAGCACAGTCCTCCAGCTTTAGCCTCCTGAGAGGTTCATCCAGACCCCTTCAGTTCCCTTAGCCACAACAGACAAGGCTAAGCCACCCAAAGGGAGCCTTTTGTCCCTGGGACAGCAGCCAGCACCTGGAACTCAGCTCTCAAGCCTGACTGCCCCAAAGGTGACACAGCTGAGGTCGATCCAACCCCAAGCACCAGAGGCTCAATCACTGCCAGAATTTACCCCTACCCTCTGTGGCTGTAGCTGGTCACACCTAAAGCTCTGACCCTGAGGGAACCAAAGGCAGGCTGAAAAGGCAGCCCAAAGGCTACTCCTACACACAGTTCTCATGAGACAAACACCAGAGCCACAGAACCACTCAGGCTGGCAGTGCCCCTCAGGATGCCCAAGGCCAGCCCAGATCCCCCCTCCACCAGGCTCAGCCTAAGCTCATCCCCAAGCACCACATCCAAAGCACCTTTCAACCCCTCTGGGGTTGGGCACTGCAGCACCTCCCTGGGCAGCTCAGTCCAGTGCCTGACCACTGCTGCTGGGGAAACACTGCCCAGCCTGACCCTGCCCAGTGCCAGCCTGAGCCCATCCCCTGCTGTCCTCTCACTGCTGTGAGCAGAGCCCAGCAGCAGCCTCTGCACAGCCTCCTCTCAGCCAGCCCTGAGTCTGCCCTCAGCCTCCTCTGCCTCACCCTGACCATCCTCAGCTCCTTCAGCCTCTCCTCAGCAGGTTTATTCCCCAGGCCCTTCCTTGCCCTCCTCTGCCCTGGCTCCAGCCCCTCCACATCCCTCTTGTGCTGAGGTGCCCAACACTGATCCCAGCACTCGAGGTGTGGCCTCAGCAGAGCTGAGTGCCAGGGGACAATCCCTGCCCTGCTGCTGGGCACAGCATTTCTGATGCCAGTCAGGATGCCAGTGGCTTTCCGTGCCAGCTGGGCACACTGCTGCCTCACCTCCAGCTGCTTGCCCATTACATCCTCCAGATCCCTTTGGGAGGTGACTGCTGGAGAGCAGCCCCAAGGAGAGGGAGCTGGGAGTGCTGGGGGAGAATATCCATGGCACAGCAATGTGCCCTGGGGGCCAAGAGGCCAATAGGGTCCTGGGGGGCATCAAGCAGAGTGTGCCCAGCAGATCCAGGGAGGTTCTCCTGCCCCTCTGCTCTGCCCTGCTGAGACCTCATCTTGAATACTGTGTTCAGTTTTGGGCTCCCCAGTTGAAGAGGGACAGGAACTGCTGGAGAGAGTCCAAAGGAGGGCTATGAGGATGATGAGGGGACAGCAGCACTGCCTGGTGAGGAGAGGCTGAAGGCCCTGGGGCTGAGAGTCTGGAGAAGAGAAGACTGAGAGGGGACTGAATCAATGTTCATAACTCTCTGAGAGATGGGGGTCAGGAGGGGGGGACAGGCTCTGCTCACTGCTCCCTGGGACAGGACAAGCAGCAGTGGATGGAAGCTGCAGCACAGGAGGGTCCAGCTCAGCACAAGAACTTCTTGCCTGGAAGGGTCCCAGAGCCTGGCACAGGCTGCCCAGAGAGGTTGTGGAGTCTCCTGTGGAGCCTCTCAAGGCCTGTCTGGATGTGTTGCTGTGTGCCCTGAGCTGGATGCTATGATCCTGCTCTGGCAGGGGGTTGGACTGAGTGAGCTCTTTGGGTCCCTTCCAACCCCTGACATCCTCTGATCCTGTGATCCTTTCTGCCAGCAGCTTCCCACCCACACTGCCCCCAGCCTGCAGCCTTGCTCGGGGTTGTTGTGCCCCAAGTGCAGGACCTGGCACCTGGCCCTGTTGAGGCTCATGCCATTAAGCTTGGCCATGGATCCAATCCATCCAAGTCCCTCTGCAGAGCCTCCCTGCCCTCATGGTGATCAACACTGCCACCCACCTCGGTGTCACCTGCCAACCTCCTGCTGACACCAGGACAACACCTGGATAAAAGATCAGAGCTCTGTTGGCTGCACCTACCCAGCACTACCTCAGCTCTGCCCAGCTCTGGAGGGAGGACATTCAGCAAAGCAGTGCCCCAGAACTGAGCCAGAGCAGTCAGAGAGAGGCTCTGCTCCACACTGGCTCCATACACTGAGGGGTGGCCTCATCTGCTCAGGTGAAGTTAAAAGGAGACGAAAGAGGGGAAAAAACAGCACAGTAAACATGAAGACAAAGAACAGAGGCAGGGATGGAGCAGCAGGGCCTGACCTTCCAGAGCATGACCAACCCCAGGACAGCTCAGGCTAGAAGGGAGCTCAGAGCTCATCTACCCCAAACCCCTGCCATGCCCAGGGACACCTCTCAGCTACACTCAGCTGCTCTAAGCCTCATCCAGCCTGGCCCTAAACACCCCCAGGCAGGAGGCAGCCACAGCCTCCCTGGGCAGCCTGTGCCAGGCCCTCACCACCCTCACACTCAACAACTTCTGCCTCAGCTCCACTCTCAGCCTGCTCTGCCTCAGCTCCAAACCATTGCCCTTGGCCTGCCTCAGACTCCCTCAGCAGAAGTCTCTCTGCAGCCTTCCTGCAGGCTCCCTTCAGGCTCTGGCACAGCTCTGAGCTGCCCCTGGAGCCTTCTGCTCTGCAGGCTGCACCCCCCCAGCTCCCTCAGCCTGTGCTCACAGCAGAGCTGCTGCAGCCCTTGCAGCACCTTTGTGGCCTCCTCTGGCCTCCCTCAGCAGCTCTGTGTCCTTCTGCTGCTGGGGACAGCAGAGCTGGAGGCAGGGCAGGAGGTGAGGTCTGGGCAGAGCAGAGCCCAGGGGCACAATGCCCTCTCCTGCCCTGCTGCCCACACCGCAGCTCAGCTCTGTGCAGCTGCCAGCTGCAGGCGTTGCACAGCAGAGGGAACAGCAGAAACTGTTGCCCAAACCCACCCTGGGTCCCAGCTGAACACCACCAGGGAGGGTTCGTGGCCCGGTGGCATCTCTGCCCCTTCCCAGGCCATCAGAGGAGCTCCGCAGGGCTAAGGGCAGAGGCTGCAGCCCTCAGGGGGGTCCCACCGCAACCACAGGCTCCACATCTAGGACCAGACCCCCAAACGCATCCACCGCAGCACAGCTCCAGCTGGGAGGGAGGGAGGGAGGGAGGTGTGAGCACAGCAAAGCTCTAACGCACGAACCGGAGAACGGCTCCGGCCGGGACAGACCTGGGAGATGACCCAGGCCAACCTCCCGCCACGGGCAGGGCCGCATCCCACCCGGCCTCGAACTCCTCCAGGTTATGACCGATTGCTGTGGCCTCGTTAGCCGACACAGGGCCCGGGCCGGGGCCTGGGGAAGGTCTCCCAGGGCAGAGCTCCCCCGCGGCCGCGGGGCGCAGCCTCTCCGCTCGGCGCAGCCCTGCCCAGCCCCGCAGGCTCCTCTCCGTTCCCCTCGCCTCGGCAGCTGCGCAGGGGCTCTCCGCTGACTGCCGAGCCCTGAGCACACACCCGGGGGGCAGAACTCCCCTCCAGGCAGACCCTGCGCTCACGGAGAGGACTCCGCTGCCGGCTGCCGAGCGCACGGAGGGTGCAAAGGGACCCCCGGGGGGTGCAAAGGGACCCCCGGCAGGGCGGCCCCGAGCGCGGCCAGCTCCGTCCCCGCCGGGACTCACCCCCACGGCCCCAGCACCAGCGGGGGTGGGGGGGCGCCGACCGCCGCCCGGCCCTGGGAACAGGCCTGGGGCAAGAAGCGGCCTCTCGCCGCCCGTCTCTAACGAGGAGGAGCAAGAAATAACTTCACCGCCAGCGCCCTGCCGCTGCGGGGACGCGAAGGGCAAGGGCGAGGAGAGCCCGGCGCTACCCGGCAGGTCGCGGTACGACACGCCGGGCCCCACGCTGCCTTGCGGGGGAAAGGGCGAGAGGTGAGCCGGTCTCGGAAGGAGCCGAAGGAGCCCCGCAGATCACCTACCGACCGCCCAGCCCCGCCGCAGCGCCGAGCCACCGCGCGGCCGCCATCTTGGCGCTTCCCCCGCCGAGCACCCGCGGGCCCGCGCGAGCGCAGCGCTGCCCCCTGGCGGCCACGGGCGGGACAGGCGCAGCGCGGCCGAGGGCAGCGCCGAGGCACCGGCACCGGGACCGCTGCGGCCAAGGGCAGCGCCGAGGCACCGGCACCGGGACCCGGACCCGCACCGGGACCGGGACCCGCACCGGGATCGCTGCGGCCGTGGCAGCGCCGAGGCACTGACACCGGGACCCGCACCCGCACCGGGACGGCCGCGGCCGTGGACAGCGCTGAGGCGCCGGCACCGGGACCTCCACCGGGACCGCTGCGGCCGAGGGCGCCGTGAGGGAGCTGCAGACCTTGTGGCCAGGGGCAGCGAGTGCCGGGAGGGCATCGAGAAGAAGGGCAGGGTACTCTGGACCCTTCTCTTCTCCAGCCTGAGCAGCCTCAACTCTCCCAGCCTGTGCCCACAGGAGAGGTTCTGCAGCCTCTGCTCCTCTCTATGGCCTCCTCTGGAGCCTCTCCAGCAGCTCCAAGTCCTTGTGCTGGGATCCCAGAGCTGGAGGCAGAATCCCCTCCCTGTGCTGCTGCTCTCCCTGCTCTGGCTGCAGCCCAGCACAGGCTGGCTCTGGGCTGCCAGTGACCAGTGCTGGCTCCTGGGCAGTGTGTGCCCAACTGACCCCCCCAAGGCCTTCTCTGCCCCTAGCAGTAAGATCAGTTCGACCTCCCAAGCAGCAGGCACAGACCAAGCTCAGCCCCTTGGTCTCATTCAAAGCTTGGGTTTGCTCCATCCAGTGCTGCTGCGGTGGGGAGAAGGCAGAGAGGCAGCAGAGCAGAGCTGTGGTAACCAGGAACAGCTTTAATGCAAGGTACAGGAGGTTACAGCTGGCGAGGACAGGGACACCGCAGGGCACGGCCGGGGCAGAGGTCAGCTCTGCCAGCTCCGCGGGGCACAGGAACGCCCAAGGCCACCAGGAATGACCTGCTCCTGGGGCACAAGCCACAGAGTGTTAGCCGCGGGGGAGGCTCCTTGGCTGCTGGAGCCGGCTCGCAGCGATGCTCCAGCAGCTGCATCCTGCAGCACAGCTCCCAGCCCTCAACGAGCCCTGCCCTCGGCATCCTGGGAGCGATTCTCTCTCCCTCTGAGCAGAGGGATCGGGGGATATGGAGCATCACCACCCCTCCGACTGCACAGGGCAGCATGTCCAGCTGGGCAGGAGTGTGCTCACCCCCAGTGACACAGTGCCAGGGCACTGACAGCTACCGAGGGTGCAGGGATGGGGGGGAGAGCTGGGACCTGACTTTGAGGAATGGGAGTCAGTCCTGGGACATGACTTTGAGGAACAGGGGTTGGACCTGGGACATGACTTTCAGTAACAGGGTTCAGATCTGTGACATGATTCTCTGTAACAGGAGTCAGACCCTGAACATGATTTTCTCTAACAGGTTCAGATTCAGAACATGATTCTCTGTAACCAGTTCCAGACCTGGGACATGATTCTCTGTAACAGGGTTCAGACCTGGGACATGATTCTCTGTAACAGGTTCAGACCTAGAACTTGATTATAATCATCTGTAACCAGTTCCAGACCTGGGATATGATTCTCTGTAACAGGGTTCAGACCTGGGACATGATTCTCTGTAACAGGTTCAGACCTGGGACATGATTCTCTGTAACCAGTTTCAGACCTGGGACATGATTCTCTGTAACAGGTTCAGACCTAGAAGTTGATTCTCTGTAACCAGTTCCAGACCTGGGACATGATTCTCTGTAACAGGTTCAGACCTAGAAGTTGATTCTCTGTAACCAGTTTCAGACCTAGAACAGGACTCTTTGTAACAGGTTCAGACCTAGAACTCGATTCTCTGTAACAGGGTTCAGACCTGGGACACGATGTTGAGGAATGTTTCAGACCTGGAAGAGGATTTTGCTGCCAAGGCACTGCTGTAGAACCACTCCGGAGTCCCTCGGTGCTGAGAGGCTTCCATTTAACACCAGGAGACAAACCAAAGCGACAAACACCACAGAAGTTCAACTCCCCAACGCAAGAGTCTTTGGTGGAAGCTGAGTTAAAGTAACAGAGGAACCACTTTGGAGTGACTGAGAGCTCAGTGATGCCGCAGCCCCGGCAGAGCCTCGCCGCAGCCCTGCCGCCCCCCGGGGGTCTGCCGCCGCAGCTGCGACCCCTCCTGCGTGCTCCGTGCGGAGCCTGCGCTGCAGGCTGGGGCTGTGCCAGGGGCTGGGCTGCCAAGGCTGCCCCAGGGCTGAGCAGTGCAGGAAGGGAGAGCAGAGATGGGGCAAGGCGCCGGGATGCTGCGGCATGGGCTGGTCCCGCTCCGGGCACTGCACGAACATCGCAGCTTTGAGGCACAGAGGGACCAAGCTGACTGCTTCTCCCATGCAGAAACTCTGATGAAGCCCTTCGGAAAGGGCTGGAAGTGCATCCGGGCTGGGGGTGGTGACGGGGAAGGAGCAGCTCCTTTTGCAGGGGCAGCGCTGCAGCCGTAACGGCGGCAGGAGCAGCCAGGGCAGCAAAGAGCATTGCCTACAGCTTGGAAGAGAGGTTAAACCAATGGCTCTGGTCAGAAAGCTGACTGCAAACACTGCACCGAGGCCATCCAGGCCTTATTTCGTTAAGATGAAATTAAGATGTGTGGGGCAAAAGAAACATCAAAGCCAGCAAGCTTCAGAGCATGGCAGTGAAACGTCCAGGCAGGACTCAGCACCCTGCAGCTGCACTGCTGGAGGTGCAGGATGAGGAGGAAGAGAGGCTGCAAATGAGGAGAAGATCAGAGTGGCAGGCACTGAAATCCAATGTTCTGACCACAACCAAGCCTCCCTTCCCTTCACAGCTCTCAGGCAGAGATTTGGCCAAGCTGCTTCCACCCCCACAAGGGATTTGGACCCGTCGGAGCCCTGGCTGCAGGCTGGCAGGGTCCTTAGCTCCTGGGGCACCCTTAGCTTGCTCCTGGTGTAAAGTGCTTCAAGAACATCAAAGCTGCCCAAACGCTGTCTGCAAAGGCAGCAGAGGCAGGGCTGGGCAGAGGCAGGGTGGCAAGGGCTGACCTCCAGGCAGCTCACCAGCAGCAGAGGTGAGAGGCTCTGGTCCCAGCATGAGGGCAAGCAGGGCAATGCCTCTGGAGCAGCAGCTCAGGGGGAGCTGGACGTGGCCTTGGGAAGCCTCTCAGAGCTATCCAAGGGCAACTTTTGAAGTACAAATGCAGGGCAGGGAGGAGAACCTGGACCCAGTGAGCAGAGCTCATAGCCTGACCCCACATCTTCTTCACAGGTGGAACCTGCTGAGCAAAGCATCTCCCAGATGGATCCCACAGATCCATCCCTGCCAGGGCTGACCTCCCTTCCAGCAGCTTCCCCAGGGAATTCAACATCTCCAGGTCAAATGGAGCCTCCTGGCCACAAGCCCAGCTCCTCTGCTGGCCTGGCCCTGGGGCTCCTCAGAGCCCCTGGAATTCACAGTTTGCTCCTCTCACAACTGTAGCAGCTTGGAAACAGAGCTGGAAGCAGCCAGCCCTGGGCTGCACAGTGGAAGACAGACAAGGACCACAGCAAGGAAGGGCCTCAGCTCTGCTGAAGGAGCATCTCAGCAGGCCCAGACCTTGCTTTACAATACTTCTGCTTCCAAGAGCTGCTGAGGCAGGGACAGAACAAACCCCAGCCCCCAGTGGGCACCGATGCCACCCAGCTGAGCCTGGCAGAGCAGGGCAGCAGGCCCCAGCTCCACACCACTCAGCCTTGCCTGGGCTCAGCAAGGAGCCTCTGCAAGCCCTGCAGCCTCCCTGCTCCCAGGCTTCTCCCTCCCCACCCCACGCCTGCCCCAGCTTCTCCCTCTCCCTTCCAGGCAAGCCTCAGGCCGAGCACATCCAGCACAGCATTGGGCTCCCTGCCACAGGAGACAGTCTGGAGGGGCAAGTGGGGAGGGGTAAGGAACCAGGGGGCTGTGGGAAACTCCTGCTGGCAGAGGCCTCTCTGGGCAGCTTCCAGGGGGCTCCAGGCAGCCTCCAGCTGGGAGCCAGCCCCAGGCCCTGCAATGTTCTGCTCGGGTTCAGCAGCCTTCAGGTGCCTGCTACACTCCTTGAGCATGCATTACATGGACAGCAGACACAGCTAAGTGCTGGAGCTCAGGATTTGGCCCCACAGAACTAGACCCAAGCAGCTTTCAGCTGCAGAAGCTCTCTCCCAGGTGTGACTCTGGTGAGTTAGGAGCAGCCAGGGCTGGTCCTTCCCCATGGGTGACAGCAAAACCTCCGCTCCCAGCCAACACAGCAGGGCAGGAGCCTGCTCCCTCCGCGTCCAGCAGCTCCTCACCTCAGCACTAACTCCCCTGAACAAACACCTCAGGGGAAGAGAAGCCCAACACAGAACACCCTCCCCCCAAGCTCTGGCAAGGCCCCAGCCCACAGGGCAGCCAACAGACCCCCCCGGGAAGCAGCCACCATGAAGCCTCCAAGAGCCTGAGGCAGAGGCTGCTGCACTCGGTGGGGTTAAGTCCTTGGACACAAACCCAGCAGAGTTTGCTCTTGGCAGACACTCTGCAGCTGCCAGAGGAAGGATTATTGCACTGCAGAGGTTCCCCAGCCACTGGCAGTCCCTGCACACACTGCAAGGGCCAAAGAGAGCAGGTCCAGGCCAGGAGATGCAAGCAGCACTCTGCAAAATGCAGCTGGGAGGTTTCACAGAACCAAGCAGGTTGGAAGAGACCTCTGAGCTCATCGATTCCAACCTCTCACCCAGCACCTCATTAACTAAGCCATGGCACCAAGTGCCTCCTCCAGCCTCCTTTGAAACACAGCTCTGAGCTCTGCCCTGTCTGGGTGGGAAGAGGACAGAGCCAAATGCTTTGCTCCTGCCCCAGCTGCCAGCCACTGACTCCTCCAAACACCACCTTGGGGTTCACATCAGTGACTGAAGCAGCACCCAGGAGGTGTCCTCCTGTCTGGGAAGCACAACACTACCCCAGGGCAGTGGCAGCACAGGAGTGTGCCTGACTCTGGCCAGGTTCACCCTTAGGCACAGGGACCCAAAAGGCAGCACTTACAGAGCCAGAGTCCTGCCCTCCCTGGGCAGAGTGAGGCCAGGAGAGCTCCGTGGATCAGCACAGCCACGGGGCTGGCTGCAGGAGAGATCTGTCACTCAGGGCTGGCTTCAATCCTGTCTGAAGCTGCACAGCTCTCTCCTCTGCAGCACCATCCTGGCTCCTGCACTTGGCACACAAACACAAGCCCCAGGCTCTGCCTGAGCTCTGCCAGCGCAGCCCAGGAGCAGCTCTGCTCAGCCCGGGGGGGCTGCAGGACACCGAAGGCACTTCTAGGGCAGCACATCAGGGAGCTGCCAGCAGAGCCAGCACAGAGCAGCCTCTGCAGTGTCCCAGCTCTGCTCTGCTCCTGCCAGAGCTGCACAGACCTGCAGCTGGGTGGGCACACAACCTCCAAACGCACAGCACAGAACCACCCTGCTGCCAGCTTTGCCACCAGCAGCAGCAACCTCACCCACTGGCACGGGAACCCACAGCAGCTGTTTGCTCTGTGCCATCCTTTCCCTCCAGGGCACTCAGCAGGTCCTGCTTGGCTTGCTCTGTAGTTACTAAACCTCTGCTGGGCTTGCTCTGCAGTCACTGAGCCTCTCTGTTCACCTGGTAATGCATTTCCCCAGCCAGGACCAACAGAAACAGGGAATGTTACTGCTTGGAAGAGCATCTACAAACATCAGCGTGGGTGGGAGGAGGGCAAAGAGTGAGAGAAGGGAGGTGAGAAGCATTTGCAAAGGATGTGAGGGTCCTGAGAGCCAGGCCTTGAGACTAACATAACTTAAAATGCTTCGCTCCAGAGCACTGCCAGGAGAGTTCTGACCCCAGAATAGTCATTCCTTTATCTCTCTCTCTCTCCATACTGCTGTGGCCTTCACTCCAACTCGGGGTCCAGTGAGAGGTGGGGTCCTGCAGGACACAGAGACAGCCCCCAGCAGATTAAGGCTTTTGCTTCCCCACTTTGGAAGGAAAGGGAGCGGAGGCGAAGGGATCGGCGCTGGGCAGCTCCGTAGTCCTGGCAGACAGAGGGGCAACAGAGACAGAGCCTGCTACCACCTGCCTGTTGGGCTGAGAAACCACTTTGTAAGCAGCTATGGGCTTGGCCTCCAGCCCCTGCCCATCCTCCGGGCCGTAGTGCCTGGAATACTTGGAGAGGGCCTGCGGACGGAAGGGTTTGCTGGGCACAGCGCCCAGGGAGGGCTCCTGCGCCGCTGCCTGCCCGCCCTGGCTGCCAGCCTGCTCCTGCAGCACGCCCGCGGGAGGGCTGGGGGCCGGCGGCTCGGCGGCTCTGACGGAGGAGGGATGGAGGTTGCCAGGCTGAGCGAAGCCGGCAGAGGGATACTGAGCTCTGGCCGAGGCTGCCGCGGGGCCGCGCACGGCTCTGGGCTGGGCATCGCCCCCCGGGCTCCGGAAGATGGGTGGCAGGAAGGGCTCCTTGGGCACGGCCTGGCAAGTCAGCTCCTCCAGGCTCTTCTTCTTGGTGAAAGGGGCTCTCAGAAAGACGTCTGCCTCCTCGGGGGCCCTGGCAGCCAGGCTGCCCCTGCAGGCGAAGGGAGCTCTGCTGAAGACGTCCGCCTCGTCGGGCAGCCTGCGGCAGCTGCGGAAGGGAGCGGTGGCGAACACGTCCGGCTCGTTGAAGACCTCTCCCGTGTGCGCCTGGAAGGCAGCGAACGGCATCTCCCCGGCCCGAGGCTGGGAGGGCTGAGCCTGGGGCTCTTCTCGGGGCCCCTCCCGTCGTTCCTCGGCCGCAGGCTGCGGGAAGCCTGGGCAGGGCTTGCAGCTTTCCTCCTCCTCTTCGGAATCCATCAGCAGAGGCCTGGAGCCGCTGCAGTCCAGCAGGTCTCCCTCCTGGTCTGTGCCCTCCCCCTCGCTGCTGTAGAAGGAGCTGTTGCTCGAGGGCCCATCCCTTGCCAGCAGGTCTGGCTCCGAGTTGTGCTGCGGCTTCGCCTCCAGCAGCTCAGGCTGCCCCCGGCAGGGAGCGAGGCCATCGCTGCCGGAGCCTCCTCTGCAGAGCTCAAGAGCTGCAGCCGGGAAGAGGCCTGGGGCTGGGTCCCTCTGCAGACCTGCAAAGGCAAGAGGAGAGCGTTAAGGCAGCGACCCCAAAGCTCCATCTCCCGAGAGGCAGGAGTGAAGGTGCTGATCAGACAGGAGCCTGGCCAGGCTGGGCCCTCCACCAGGCATGGCAGACAGGGAGGGGAGGGGGCAGGAGTGAAAGCAAACACAGATGCCAGGGGAGGGGGTGATGGCACAGGGTGGCAGACCCCCCAGTGCTGCCTTGCAGCCTGGGCACACCACAGCCAGCCCTGCCCAGAAAGAGATGGGAGATGTCTGACACAAGGATGGGCTCCCAGCACTGCCCCACGAGGGTTCCTCTTCCCCACGCCCCCCCCCCCCCAACCCCGCAACGAGGACCACCACCAGCAGAGAGCCTTTCACTCGGGGACACTGCAGCCTGGAGCGAAGCTGCAGCAAAGAGGCAGCTTTGGCCACTCTGCACTGTTGGCCCTAGCCACGGGCAAAGCTGGGCACAGCCCCAGGCAGCCCTGGGCAAGGCTGAGGTGTGGGCAGTGAAACCCAGAGGGATGCTCTCCAAGCTGCTCCAGCCACATCTGCGCCCCAGAGGTCAGCCTGCGGCTCCCAAGGGCTCCTCCTGCTGCTGCTGCAGCAGCATCCAGCACCCCCACAAGACACAGGAGGTTGAACGCTCCAGGCCATGCCTTCCAGCCAAGCATCTGACACAGCTCTACAGCTCTGCCTTGCTTCTGTGTCACGGAGCCCAGGGTGGGGAGAGCCTCACTGCTCGGCTGCCCTCCAGCTGCGAGAGCCCAGGCTGGGGCTGGCTTTGCTTTGGGACTCGACACAGACAGAAGAGAAGATCTCTTACCTTCAGAGAGCTACTGGCAGGTTAGGAGGGTGTCAGTGGGCTCATGTTAGCAAGAGGACAGGAAGAAGGCAGATGAAAACTAAGCAGTGTGCAGTGCAGGAAGCAGCAGCAGGGTCAGGAGGTTGGCTGGTGGCCACTGAGCGATGGACAAGTGAGGTATTAACCAACCCACCCTGCTGTGACCCCCAAACGGCCCCCCCAGCTTCAGCATTCCATCGCCTCCTGCCAGCACCATCCCTTGAGCAGCCCCTCCTCGGTGCCCTCTCACAAGGAATGGCACAGCAGGCAGGCAGTGGGCACCAAAACCAGGCCCTGCTGGGAGGGATGGCGCTGGTGGAGAGCTGGCAGCGTGCTGCAGGTCCCTCCCCGGGCACTGCCTGCCCCTCCTGCTGCTCAGCACCGGGGCAGCCTGGGGCACTGCTCTGGGGCTATGGTGCCTTGGCAGCAGTGTGGTCTCCCAGCAGGCTGGTTAGGGGCTTGCCAGGAGAGAGGCTTGGGCAGAGCAGGACCAGCTGCCAGGTCACACAGGTGCCTCTCAATGACCCAAGCCTCAGCCAGAGCACAGGGAAAGGAGAGAGGAAAAAGGGAGTGGTGGTGGTGGTGAGCATCACACCAGGACTTGTGACAGGGGCAGCACGAACAAGGGCCCTGCCCAGAACTCTCCTGTGGCAGGGTGCCCTGTGCCAGCACTGTCTGGGGTCACACAGGCCATGGCACTTAGGAGAGAGGAGCAGGAGGCTGTGTGTGATGCCAGCAGCAATGCCCCTGCCCGGGGCTCTCCTGCTCTCTCAGCAGGTGAGAAGGGCACCAAAGGCTCAGAAGCAGTTTCCTCCCTTGCTGAGGCCAGGAGTGGTGAACCCCCCCGGGAGGGGAGAGTGGAGCAGTGCTCAGGCAGCAGCTCAGAGCTGCCTTCACCCAAAGCTGCCAGGAGGGAAGGGCTCTGGGAACGACACCAACAGGCACAGCAGCAGCAACCCACAGGGAGGTCTTAGGGGGGTGCTGAGGGAGGGGAGCACCATCTGCACCCCCATCTTCTGCTGCTGCTCTGATGCTGAAGGAGCAAAGCTTCCAGGCACCATCCCACAGCAGCTGCTCACAGGCACCCTTGCACCCTTGCACCTTTTCCTCCCCAGGCTCCTGCTTTCCTCAGTTCCTCTCCTTCAGCAGGAAGCAAGAGGCCAGACCCAGAAGGAGCTGTGGCAGCAGCACCAGGAGGCAGGCAGCACCATGCCAGCATCTGCTGCAGCCAGCAGCAGGCTGCAAGTCCCACCAGAGAGTGGCTTCAGCAGCTGTCAGGGGAGAAGGCCTGAGCCATGCTTAGACACTGAGGGCTGCAACCAAGCTCCAAAGCCTCTTGAGTGAAGGGCAGGGCAGAGCAAACCAGAGGAGGGCCCCGGGAGGCTCCAGGCCCTGCAGACAAACATCTCAGAGCTTTGAGGACAGAGCTGGCAGCCAGCACTGAGAGATGCTTGGTCTGAGATGGGAGCCCAGGCAGGCTGCAGCACTCCAGGGCTGGTTTCACAGAGGTGAGGCAGCTTTGCTGTGTCTTGCAGGAGAGGAGAGGAAGGGGCACTGCCAGCTGCAGGCAGCCTGAGGGTGAGGGACAAACCTCACACGGCCAAGCTGGTGCCTGCTGCTGCTACAAGCCCTGCCCTGGGGGCTGGCACAGCTCCTGGCACACCCAGGGCAGGCTGTGAAGAGACCTGAGGAGCCACAGGCAGCTGTTCTGCCCCAGTGCAAGCAGCAGGGCACCTCCCAGCACCTGCCCATGCCGAGATGGTCACTGCCAAGGGGCAGCTGCCTCCTCTGGTCCCTCCTGGGAGCTCAGGTCTGCAGGCACTGCTCTGCTTTTCACACCTGCAGGCTGCTAACAGCTGCAAGCTTTACAGCACAGAACCCTTCCAGGAGCCTCTCCCTAGCCCCTGCACAACAGCTTCTGTTGCAGGCTCAGACCCATGCACTAAAGAAGCAGTTCCTGACCTATGCTCAGCTCCCTTTCTGCAAGCACAAAGCCACCTCGCACTCAGCACCCCTGGCAGGCAGCCTGCAGGTGCTCAGGGGTAAGCTGGAGCCCAGAGCTGGTTCCCAAAGGAGCTCTCCCAGCCTCTGAGGCACACAGGGCACTGATGTGGCAGAGCTGGAACCAGTGCCAGGAAGGCTGCACAAGATTCCCTCTCCCTGTTATGGGGGCTGCCAGGAGGCAGAGCAGGCACCAGGATGATCTCATGGTTGCAGCACAGCCCAAAACAGGAGTCTCAGGGCAGACAGAGGCACTCCTAGGCTCTGGAGCTCCTCTTCCACCAAGTAACTCTGCCTGCCCATGGGAAACAGACGACCTTTAGTGCCCCTCCCACCCCAGACCATTCATCAAGTTAGGAAGGTTTCAACACCTTCCAGGAAGGGACCTCTGGAGCTCATCCAGTCCAAGCCCCCCTGCTAAAGCAGGGCACCCACAGCAGCCTGCCTGGACCACAATGCCCAGATGGGGCTGGGATCTCTCCAGAGAAGGAGACTCCACAACCCCTCTGGGCAGGCTGCTCCAGGGCTCTGCTAAGAGTCAGCTAAGCAGCAGCACAAGGTCTGACATGTAAAAAGGGTCACAAGATTCCTCATCCCTCCCTTCCTGATGCTCTTCCTCGCACTCCAAGCCCCTGAAGCGAAGCCACTGAGCAACAGCACAGAGCTCTGGGTGCTCCTCTCGGGGAGGAGCTCTCACAGCAGAGCAGCTCAGGCCAGCATCAGCAGCTCTGTGTCACCAGACGGCAGCAGGAAGCTTTGCTGCCTGGGGCTGGGAGGGGACCTCAGGTCTGCAGTTCCAGAAGGTAAGGAACTGAATGTGCCACTTGGGGCACAGTGCCACAGACATCTGCCCTGTGCAGAGGGAGACAGGGAGGGTGTGAAACACCCACCCACAGAGCACTGCCCAGCAGCCTGTGCCCAGCAGCCTGTGCCCAGCAGCCTGTGCCCAGCACTGATCAGCTGCAGACACACAGCAGTGGCTGGGTCCCCTCCCTGGCCCGGCCAAGGGCTGGCAGTGAGTCTGCTGCTGCCTGGCACTGCCCGAGCCGAACAGAAGGCAAATTTCTGGGGGTTCAACCCCCTCCTGTGCCGGGCAGGAGCCTCAGACAGCAGCTGCGACCTTAAAACAGCCTCAGCCAAGCCCTGCTCCCCAGGAGCACTGAGCCGCTGCTGGGCATGGTCTGTGCTCTCCCGGGGGGACACAGCTGAAAGAGAGAACACAGCAACGAAACCCAAACACGACTAAAACCTTTCCTCTCCCTCCCCCAGCCTGTGCTTGCTGCTGGAGTGGCTGCACTTTGAACGTGCAGTGCCCACCCAGCTCGGCACAGGCACAGCCATGTGGGGCTCCCCTCACCAGAGCCCCCCACCAGCCTCCCCCACCACACAGCCACACTCCAGAGCTCCTCAACTAAAAGATTGGCTACAAAGAACCCCAACAGAACCTCCACCCAACCCCAATCAAACAACCAACCCAACACTGAAACAGTCCCAACCCAACCAAACCACAGCCTCCAGCCCCAAAACCCTTCCTCCAGCCCAGCACACACAGGGTGCAGCTTGCTGACATCTCTGCAGGCAGAGGCTCCACCTCTGCTGCCTGCCTGGACCCCCCTAAACCTGCTGAACCCTTTAATCTGAGTCATATCAGAACCTTCACTGCTAACAGAATACAGCTTGGAGTCAGCTTTGAAAGGTGGTGCTGGGAAGTGCCTGCAGGCAGCACCCTCTGAGCCCTTGGGCTGGGAAGTGCCTGCAGGCAGCATCCTCTGAGCCCTTGGGCTGGGAAGTGCCTGCAGGCAGCATCCTCTGAGCTCTCAGCCTGGGAAGTGCCTGCAGGCAGCATCCTCTGAGCCCTCAGCCTGGGAAGTGCCTGCAGGCAGCATCCTCTGTGCCCCTGGGCTGGGAAGTGCCTGCAGGCAGCATCCTCTGAGCCCTTGGGCTGCACAACATCTCCACTCACTCCCATCGAGTTCCCTCCACAGTAACTCAGCTCTGCACAGGGACTCCCTCAGGCTGCCACTGGCCCCTGGCAGCATCCTGGCAGCAGGACACACTCAGTCCGTGCCAAGAACACTGCCACGAGCTGCAGCCTGGCAGGGGAGAAAGGCTCCCAGCAGCTAGCACCAACCAACAGCACAGGCAGGGCAGAAAGGCTCTGCTGGGGCCTGCCTGCACTCCACTGCTGAGCCTGCAGCCCCTAAAAGGGGACAGAAACATCTCCCAAGGCTCCCAGCATGGCTGTGAGGGAACCACTCCTGCCCCATTCGGGGGATGCTGCTCACACAGCATCTCCTGGGGGGATGCTGGATGGAAGCAGAGTTTGTGCCTTCAGGGCAGCAGCTGCCACACGACCCCCCTGGCTTCTGAGCAGCACACAACAGAACCCAAGGCCTGGAGGACACTCAGAGAGCTTCACACAGAAAATCAAATTCGAATCTTGGGGTCAGCTTTGAGCCCCTCAATGCCAGAAGGACACTGAGAGGCTGGAACTGGGCCAGAGAAGGGCAACGAAGGTGGGGAAGGGTCTGGAGAGCAGAGCTGGGGAGGAGCAGCTGAGGGTGGTGAGGCTGGAGAAGAAGAGGCTGAGAGGAGACCTCACTGCTCTCTACAGCTCCCTGAGAGGAGGCTGGAGCCAGGTGGGGGTTGGGCTCTGCTGCCAAGGAAGAAGGCAGAGGATGAGAGGCAAAGGCCTGAGTTTGTGCCAGGGGAGAGTCAGAACAGCCTGGCGGGGAGGTGGTGGAGTGCCCAGCCCTGGAGGCATGTAAGAAACCTGTGGCCACCGTTTGGTGCCCATGGTGGGGTTGGGCTGATGCCAACATCAGAAGCTTTCCAACCCTCTGCAGTCACTCCCAAGGTCCTCTCCTTCCACCTCTCCCATTCCTACTCAGCCAGAGGTGAAGGCTCTCTGGTGTACAGGCTCTAGAGCACAGAGCCCTGCCAGAGCAGAGAGCCCTGCCAGAGCACAGAGCTATGCCCAGCACAGAGCCCTGCCAGAGCAGAGAGCCATGCCCAGCACAGAGCCCTGCCCAGCAAAGAGCTATGCCCAGCAGAGCTATGCACTGCACTGAGCCCTGCCAGAGCAGAGAGCCCTGCCCAGCACAGAGCTATGCCCAGCACAGAGCCCTGCCCAGCACAGAGCCCTGCCGAAGCACAGAGCTTTGCCAGTGCACAGAGCCCTGCCCAGCACAGAGCCCTGCAGAGCACAGAGCCCTGCCCAGCACAGAGCCCTGCAGAGCACAGAGCTATGCCCAGCACAGAGCACAGAGCCCTGCAGAGCACAGAGCTATGCCCAGCACAGAGCACAGAGCCCTGCAGAGCACAGAGCCCTGCCAGAGCACAGAGCACAGAGCCCTGTCCAGCACAGCCCTGCCGAAGCATAGAGCCCTGCCCAGCACAGAGCCCTGCAGAACACAGAGCCCTGCCAGAGCACAGAGCCCTGCCCAGCACAGAGCCCTGCCAGAGCACAGAGCTATGCCCAGCACAGAGCCCTGTCCAGCACAGAGCCCTGCAGAGCACAGAGCACAGAGCCCTGCCCGAGCACAGGGCCCTGCCGAAGCATAGAGCCCTGCCAGAGCACAGAGCCCTGCCCAGCACAGAGCCGGAGCCCTGCCCAGCACAGAGCCCTGCAGAGCACAGAGCCCGAGCCCTGCCCAGCACAGCCCCCTGCCCAGCACAGAGCCCTGCAGAGCACAGAGCACAGAGCCCTGCCCAGCACAGAGCTCTACCGCAGCACAGAGCCCTACCGCAGCACAGCTTCCAGCCTCCTGCTTCCCACCTGCAGCCAAGCAGGATGGAAGCTGCCTGGGCAAACCCACGCAAGAGCACCCAGTCGGCTGGTTCCCTAAGCGCTGCCACCAGCCGGGCAGAGCCCTGCAGGACCCCTGAAGGAGTGCCAGCAGCAGCAGCGTTCTTTAAAAGTCCTTTAATTGCGACAGAAATCTTTTGTCTCTAATATACAGCAGATGGAGCTTGTAAAATCCATTCTCTCTTCATAGACTCTCAGGCTCTGTCTATACAATAACTTTTCTATCTAGGAAGCTTTGTGGCTTTTCCAGTCCAGCTTTTGGGGTTGGTTTGGGGTTTTTTTTTTTGCCTTTTAATATATATAATATATATATTAA
>WAAF01015784.1:26943-53359 GCA_013400475.1 Tricholaema leucomelas | reverse complement strand
ACTCCCACACTGCTCACAGCTGGCACTGCCCCCACGGACACACTCACACTGCTCACAGCTGGCACTGCCCCCAAGGGCACACACAGGCACTGCTCACAGCTGGCACTGCCCCCAAGGACTCAGACACTGCTCACAGAAGTTCCTGTGCAGTTCCCACTCCAGCTGCCAGCCTCTTCCCCTGTCCCTGTGCCGCTGCTGTGGCCACACTGCATGGAGCCAGCCCAGGTTCTGGCTGGGTGCACTCAGCCTGGGGCACAGCCTCCCAGGGCCCTCTGCTCTGGAGCAGATCCCTCCAGCAGGACCCTCCCAGGGCATCCCTGGGGCCCTCTGCAGCTGCTCTGCTTCTGCACTTCCACTTTTCACTGCTCTCTGCTGTGACCTTGAGGCTGCCTCAAGAGGCTCCTGCTGAGGACTTCCTCTCCAGCTGCAGCAATCCTGCACACCTCAGACCCCAACTCACCAACCACAGCCTCACAGATTGCATCAGGTCACAGAGGACCCTCAAAGGCCTTACCCAAGCCCTGTGCCAGCAGCAGAGGTGAGCCTCAGGCTGCCTTCCACAGTTCACAACGCAGCCTAAAAGCAGCTCCTCAATCCCATGTGCCAAAAGCAAAGCACTCAGGAGCTGAGGAAGGGCTGCACACAACAGCCAGCTCCTCACACCTGCTCTACCCCTTCTGCCTTCTGCTGTATCCCTGTTCCAGGGAAGGTCCTGGACAAGCCTGGTCTGGACAGTCCAGCTGAATGCTTCTGCCCTCAGTGCTTCAATTTGCATGCTAAGTTGGAGCAGCTTGGGAAGGAGAGAAAGGAGAGGAAAGGCTTGGGGCAAGGGGAAAAGCCAGCACCAGAACTTGTCAGAGCCTCTACTGGTCTGAACTGGAACCAGTCTGGCTTTGGGAGAGCTAAAAACCATGTCCCAGGACTCAGGAGTTGGACAGAGAGGGACAGCTGAAGGAGGGGAGAGTCCAAGGAGGGGACAGTCCAAAGAGGGAACAGTCCAAAGAGGGGACAGTCCAAGAGGGGACAGTCCAAGAGGGGACAGTCCAAGAGGGGACAGTCCAAGAGGGGACAGTCCAAGCAGGGGAGAGTCCAAGAGGGGACAATCCAAGGAGGGGACAGTCCAAGGGGGAAAGACTCCAAGCAGAGGAGTTTACCTTTGTGAGGCTGAGCTGCAAAAGCTACAGGAGCAAACTCATCCAAGAGGTCAGCAGCAGGGTTAGAAAGCAGAGAACAGTCAAGCAGCGAATCCTCCCCCGTGAGCGAGTCTGGATCCAGAGCAGCAGCCAGAGGCAGCGTGGAACAGACACAGAGAGGGTTAGCCCCCGGGGACCCCTTCCTCTGAGCCCACTCAGGGCACAAACAACAGCACAGAAGCTACCACTGTGTGATGGCAAAGGCTCCTCACTGCTCTGCAGCAAGGGCAGAGGAGCTCCCAACACCTCCAGCCACACACAGCCTGTGCTGGGGGGGCCCAAAGCTGAGCAGGCAACAAGGGAACCCCACAGCAGTGACACAGGAGGGGCAGTGAAAGGGAGTGTGGGGAGGGAAGAGAACTGCAGGGACTCTCTGGCCACGCAGAGGAATCAAGTCCCAAGAGGGGGAGGTTCTGTGGAGAGCTCAGAGCAACCTCCCAGTACCTGAAGGGTACAGGAGAGCTGGGGAGGGACTCTGGACAAGGGCTGGGGGAGACTTCCCAGAGCAGAATACATGAGAAGATTAATCAGGTGCTGAGCTCAGAGTCTTGTGTCCTGTGTGCCAGCCTCAGGGCAGCATCTGCACAGCTCCACAGCTGGCTGAGGGCTGGCAGAGGGCAGCTGTGCACCAGCTGGGACGACTGGGGACATCCTCACCCACGGGAGGGCTTTGTTAGTCTTTGCATGAGAGACTTCAGAGCAGCCTGAAGGGGCTCCAGGAGAGCTTTGGACAAGGGCTGGGAGTGTCAGAAGGAGAGACAATGGCTTTGAGCTGGGAGAGGGGAGAGGGAGAGTGGAGATGAGGGAGAAGATGTTGAGAGGGAGAGTGGGGAGAGACTGGCTCAGGCTGCCCAGGGAGGCTGTGGAGCACAGAATGTGAACAAAGATCACAGGGTTGGAAGGGACTCCAAGGCTCAGCCAGCTCCAACCCCCTGCCATGGGCAGGGACACCTCACACCAGAGCAGGCTGTGCACAGCCTCATCCAGCCTGGCCTGAAACACCTCCAGGGATGAGGCTTCCACCACCTCCCTGGGCAACCCCTCCCAGCCTCTCACCACTCTCCTGCTGAGCAACTTCTTCCTAACTTCCAGTCTCAATCTCCTCATTTCCAGCTCTGTTCCATTCCCCCCAGTCCTATCTCTACCTGACAGCCTAAAAAGTCCCTCCCCAGCTTTCTTGTAGCCCCCTTCAGATCCTGCAAGGCCACAACAAGGCCACTTGGGAACCTTCTCCACTCCAGACCGCACAGCCCCAACTCCCTCAGTCTGTGCTCACAACAAAGCAGCTCCAGCCCTCTCCTCATCCTCCTGGCCCTTCTCTGGACACCTTCCAGCACATCTCCACAACCCACAGCAGTGTTGGCACATCCCTGCCCCTCCAACACCCTCCTGCCTCACCAACACCCTCCTGCCTCACCAACCTGTTCTGTTGGAGGCAAGCGACTCGCTCTGGGACACGAGGCGCTGGGGCAGAGGAGCCTCCAGGCCTGGGATGAGGCTCTCCACAGCCACTTCAGCTTTTCCTTTCCACAGGAGCATGGCAGCAGAGCAGAGAAGAAGCCAGAGGTTAGTTGTGGGGTTTATTTTGCAAGAGCAGGAAGCACAGTGGCAGTTGTCTGAAGCTTTCAGAGACCCAGCTCCGAGAGGCTGAAGTCGGAGCTAAGTCGAGTGAAGGCTGGAAGGAGGTTGGGTGGGTTGGGGTAGTTCTGTGCTTGGTTTATTTGGTGCAGCTCAAAGTGAAACGAGGGCTGAGAGTGACAGGATGAGAGGGAATGGAGGGAAACTTGNCTTCTGTGCTCCACAACCTCCCTGGAGGTGTTCAGAACCAGGCTGGATGAAGCCTTGAGCACCCTGTGCTGGTGAGAGGTGTCCCTGCCCATGGCAGGGAGTTAGCACTCAAAGGTCCCTTCCAACCCAACCCATCCTGTTGGTTCTGAGTGCCCCAAATGCCAGGACCAAAGCTGCCCTCTCGGTCAGGCTGGGGGGGAGGCTGAAGCAGGACTGCTTGGTGGCACAGCAGTGGTGGCTGTGATCTGCAGGGTCACTCTCTGAGAGCATTCAGACAACTGTCAAGAACTGCAGAAGGTAGCAAATCTGCTCAGGACTGAGCTGCTTCCTTCCCAACCATCCTAACCACAGCCAGCAGCTTGCAGGCAGCCAGCCTGGGGGGCTCTGCTTGGAGCCCAAACCCACCCAAGCAGCTGAGCACAGCCTGCAGTGAGCAGTGCTTATAACAAGCACACTTGGCAAGGAGATGAATGCATGACCCTGCAGCTCTTGGGCTCCTGCCAGCCTGGCATGGGCACGCTCAGGATATGCCCCAAGCCAAAGGCAAAGCTGCCCTCAGCCCGCTGAGGGTGAAGGACAGAGCCTGGGCTGTGGTTACACAGCCAGCAGGGGATCTTGTGCAGGGATCCTTCAGCCCATTAGCTTCTCAAGAGCAGCAGAAGACACCAGGCACAACCATGGCAGGATCAGGCCTGCCCTCCCAGCACCAAGGGCTTCAGGGCAGCAAAGGCAGCTGCAGCTCAGCACCATCCATAAACCTCCTGTGGGGCTGCATCTCGCCAACGGCAGAGGCCAGGTTCAAGGCCAGTGTGGGTAAGCAGTCACCGTGCAGGGCAGGGCAGGGCAGGGCAGGGGGAAGAGGAGCCCTGGAGGCATCGTTACCATTCACAGCGTCTGAGGTGCTACCGAAGGGGTCAGCCAGAGGCAGGAGCTCAGGGAGCAGCAGCGCAGGCTCAGGAGATTTGAGTCCCTCAATCAGTTTTTCTGGGTTAAGCAGGCAAAGGAAGAAGGCAGCAGGAGGAAGAGGAGAATACAAGAGAAGAGAAGAGATTAATCAGGTGCTGAGCTCAGAGCCTCGTGTCCTGTGTGCCAGCCTCAGGGCAGCATCTGCACAGCTCCACAGCTGGCTGAGGGCTGGCAGAGGGCAGCTGTGCACCAGCTGGGACGACTGGGGACATCCTCACCCACGGGAGGGCTTTGTTAGTCTTTGCATGAGAGACTTCAGAGCAGCCTGAAGGGGCTCCAGGAGAGCTGGAGAGGGACTTTGGATAAGGGTTGGGAGCATCAGGAGGAGGGAGAATGGTTTGGAGGTGGGAGAGGGGAGAGGGAGAGTGGAGGTGAGGGAGAGATTGGTGAGAGGGAGGGTGGGGAGAGACTGGCAGAGGTTGAGGGTGGTGAGACCCTGGCACAGGTTTCCCAGGGAGGTTGTGGAGCACAGAAGCACCCAATGTGATCAAAGATCACATTGGGTGCTTCTGTGCTCCACAACCTCCCTGGAGATGTTCAGTGCCAGTCTGGATGAGGCCCTGAGCACCCTGTGCCCATGGCAAGAGGCTGGAACTGGCTGAGTTTTGAGGTCCCTTCCAACCTAACCCATTCCATGAGTCTGGGCACTGAGCAGCAGCTGAAGGTGCCAGATGTGGGCATGCAGCACCTCTGACTTTGCTCAAGAAGGGAATTGCTACAGCTCTGCAGAGCCAAGCCAGACAATCACCCAGCCACAGTGGTGCCAGACATCAGAGCCAGCCTGGGTTAGGCACTGGCCAGCTCCCAACTGATTATTTCAGCTCTCAGGTTTCAAACCAGGGAGATCCTCCCCAGCACTGCAGCTCCTGTGGATTCCCTTAGCCTCCAGAGAGAGAAATTCAGAGAGCTTGGGGCAAAAATTCACCTCAGCTGTTAGTAATAAATGGCTCAGGCTGGAAGGGAGCTCAGAGCTCATCTCCTCCAACCCTCACACCATGCCCAGGGACACCTCTCAGCTACACTCAGCTGCTTAAGGTCTAATCCAACCTGGCCTTGAACACCCCCAGGCAGGAGGCAGCCACAGCCTCCCTGGGCAGCCTGTGCCAGGCTCTCACCACCCTCACACTCAGCAACTTCTGCCTCAGCTCCACTCTCAGCCTGCTCTGCCTCAGCTCCAAACCATTGCCCTTGGCCTGCCTCAGACTCCCTCAGCAGAAGTCTCTCTGCAGCCTTCCTGCAGGCTCCCTTCAGGCTCTGGCACAGCTCTGAGCTGCCCCTGGAGCCTTCTCCTCTGCAGGCTGCACCCCCCCAGCTCCCTCAGCCTGTGCTCACAGCAGAGCTGCTGCAGCCCTTGCAGCACCTTTGTGGCCTCCCTCCAGCAGCTCTGTGCCCTCCTGCTGCTGGGGACAGCAGAGCTGGAGGCAGGGCAGGAGGTGAGGTCTGAGCAGAGAAGTTTAAATGTGTCCCTTTCAACTCGGAGTGGCTGCATCCAGAACCCAACCTCTGCAGGAGCTGTGCCCCTGCAGCACTTCTCCAGCCACAGTTCATGTTCTGAGGCTGCTGTTAGCAGTTAAATGTGCTCAGGACTGCACAGGCTGTGGACCAGAGCTGCACACAAGTCTCACCACACACAGAAGTCACTGCTAAGCACCTGGCAGTGCCAAGCAACCCTCTGACTGGCCTGCAGAAATAATCCAAGGTCCTGGTGGCTTTGGCACTGCTTCTTCCAAGCAGGACAAGTTCTCCTCCCCATGAAACACCTCACAAGCCAACACACTACAGCAAGCAGGAGGCACAAAAGCCACCCAGGAGGCAGTGGTGGCACCATCAAAGGTCACCTGAAAGGGAAAACTTGTTGGGAACCTTGAGTGGACCTGAAATCTTCCCAGCTCCACGAGGAACACTTCTTCTGGGGTGGGATTTGCTGAAGGCAGCAGACCCCAGGCAGAGGCAGCACCAGGAGCTTCCCAGCAGCAGCCTTGGGGAGGCTGGGAGCAGGAGCTGGGCAATGCCAAAAGGTCCTGATGCCACCAAGAGGGGCCTAGGAGGGTGGAAGTGATCACAGCACGCTGGGGAAACACAGCCCAGGAGAGGCTTGGGCTGCCAGGGAGCAGGCTCAGTGCTCTCCCCTGGAAGGGAGGTGCTGGGAGAGCTCAGAGCTGACTTCACATCCACCAGGGCAGGCAGCAAGCAGAGGACACAGCTGGGGCAGGACTGCCCCAGAGCTGGGCAGTGCCAGGCTGGTTCCACCCCCACTCTGAGCTGCAGATGTGGACGCTGCAACTGCACCCCCAGCTCAGGGCTGAGAGACTCCTCTCAAAGCAGACCCTGCCCAAAGGCCTGCTTGCCACTGCCAATGCCAGCTCCTGCCAGGCCACCTGGCACCCAGCTCTGCCTCCCTGCCCACCCACCCAGGGCTCATTCCCTCCACCAGCCCTTCCCAAGCATCTTGCTCCATGAAGTCTGCATCAGCCTTACCTTCCCACTCCCCACTTCCCACCTCCTCCACCCCTGCAGCTCAGTGGAGCTGCCTCCTGCTCAGGCTCCAGCAAGCTGCCCCCTGAGCTCCCCCCACTTCACCCTCCCCACAGGTCAAGTTTGCCCTCCTGCCCCCTGGGCTCCACTGGGTTTGGGGAAAGCTTTATGCTGCCAGGGCTGCTTTGGCACCTCAGACAAGGGGGAACCTCTTCACTGTGAGGGCACTGCCACAGCCTGCCCAGGGAGGTTGTGGAGTCTCCTCCTCTGGAGCCTTTCCAGGCCTGTCTGGATGTGCTCCTGTGTGCCCTGAGCTGGATTGGATGGTCCTGCTCTGGCAGGGGGTTGGACTGGGTGAGCTCTTTGGGTCCCTTCCAGTCCCTGACATCTGTGAGCTGTGATGATCTCTTTGGGTCCTTCCAGTCCCTAACATCCTGTGATGATCTCTTTGGGTCCCTTCCAGTCCCTAACATCCTGTGATGATCTCTTTGGGTCCTTCCAGTCCCTAGCATCCTGTGAGCTGTGATGATCTCTTTGGGTCCTTCCAGTCCCTAGCATCCTGTGATGATCTCTTTGGGTCCTTCCAGTCCCTAGCATCCTGTGATGATCTCTTTGGGTCCCTTCCAGTCCCTGACATCCTGTGAGCTGTGATGATCTCTTTGGGTCCTTCCAGTCCCTAGCATCCTGTGATGATCTCTTTGGGTCCCTTCCAGTCCCTGACATCCTGTGAGCTGTGATGATCTCTTTGGGTCCTTCCAGTCCCTAGCATCCTGTGATGATCTCTTTGGGTCCTTCCAGTCCCTAGCATCCTGTGATGATCTCTTTGGGTCCCTTCCAGTCCCTGACATCCTGTGAGCTGTGATGATCTCTTTGGGTCCTTCCAGTCCCTAGCATCCTGTGATCCTGTGTGATCTGTGATCCTGTCTCAGCAGATCACCTTTCTGGTGCCCTTGACTTTGTGCTGCTCTGCCAACACTGCTCCAGCCACTGCTCCTCTGAGGGCAAGGAGAAAAGGAACTTCAGCCCTTTTGGGGGAGGCTCAGAAGAAGCTCCACAACACCAAGGAGAGGTCAGGACGAGTGGGAGACACCAAAAGCACCAAACCCAACCCCAAGTGCCTCACTGTTCTGGGGCCTGGCAGTTGACTTCCTGAGGTTATGGATTGTGCTGTGTCCAGTAGGAATAAAAGGTAGAGCACAGCAGCTGCCTGCTGGGAGGGAGCTCCTGTCCAGCCCAGGAGCAAAGCAGAAGGTAGGGAAGGCCTAGCACAGCCCCAGCTCTGCACCAGCTGCAGGCACACCTGTAGAGCAGCTCCACAAGAGCTTCCTTCCCCTTCCAACCCAAGCAGGTGCCAAAGGAAGATCTGAGCCCACACCAGTCACAGGGCTCCAAGAACACCACAGTGGCAAAAAAACCCTCAGCTCTGGAGACTCTGCTGCAGTGATGGAGGCTGAAGGAGAGCAGCTCTGCACACACAGAGCCACACAGCCTGCACTGGGGTGGAAGGGACCCCCCAAGGGCATCCTGCCCACCCCCTGCACTCAGCAGGGACTCCTCCAGCCAGAGCAGGCTGCACAGGGGCACAGCAAGGCTGAGCTTGAAGGGCTGCAGGGATGGGGCCTCAAGCACAGCCCTGGGCAGCCTGTGCCAGGCTCTCACCACCCTCCTGCTGCACAACTTCCTCCTCATGTCCAACCCAACCCTGCCCTGCTCCAGTTCCAAACCATTGCCCTCATCCTATCCCCACAGCCCCTTCTGAGCAGTCCCTCCCCAGCCTGCCTGCAGCTCCCCTGCAGCTCCTGAACTGCAGCTCTGAGCTCTCCCTGCAGCCTTCTCCTCTCCAGGCTGCTCAGCCCCAACTCTGCCAGCCTGTGCCCACAGCAGAGCTGCTACAGCCTCTGCCCAGCTCTGTGCCCTCCTCTGCCCCCTCCCCAGCAGCTCCAGGTCTCTCCTGTGCTCTGTCCCCCGTGGCTGCCCCCAGCCCTGCAGCTGAGCTCTCCCCAGAGCAGAGCAGAGGGGCAGGAGCTGCTCTCTGCAGCTCTGCCCACACTGCTTGGCTGCAGCCCAGGCTGCCCTTGGCCTTCTGTGCTGCCAGTGCCCACTGCTGGCTCCTGCCCAGCTCCTCCCTCACCAGCACCCCCAAGTCCTTCCCTGCAGGGCTGCTCTCATCCTCCTCACCCTCCAAGCCTGGATTGCCCTCACCTAGGTGCAGGACCTTGCCCTTATGGAACCTCAGGAGGTTCTCCTCAGCCACCTCTGTCCCTGTAGATGAGCAATGGGCAGCTGCAGCTGAGCTGTGTGCAGGAGCAGGCTCTCTCCTATCACTGGAATGTCTTTTGGGATGCTGCTTCCCAAGGGAATTCTCTACCAGAAGCTTCAATTGTTTTATTTCCAGGAGGAGAAACTGGCACAGGTTGCCCAGGGAGGTTGTGGAGCCCTGGCACAGGTTGCCCAGGGAGGTTGTGGAGCACAGAAGCCCAGAATGTGATCAAAGATCACATTGGGTGCTTCTGTGCTCCACAACCTCCCTGGAGGTGTTCAGTGCCAGGCTGGATGAGGCCCTGAGCACCCTGACCTGGTAGGAGCTGTCCCTGCCCATGGCAGGGAGCATGGAGCAGAGCAGGAGCCTGCAGCAAATGGCTCTCAGAGGTACCCCCAAAGGGCAGATTTGGAGCTTCAGAGGCTGGAAGAGCAAATCATTGCCTCTCCAGGGATGAAAGCAAAGCCTCTGCTCTGGTCTGCACCAACAGTGAGTTGCCAAAGCACTGCCAGAGAGAAGGGCAAGAAAGGTGAGGAAGAGTCTGGAGGAGAGGGTGGGGAGGGGGAGCTGAAGGAGCTGCTGAGGGTGGTGAGGCTGGAGAAGAGAAGGCTGAGAGGAGACCTCATTGCTGTCTGCAGCTCCCTGAGAGGAGGCTGGAGCCAGGTGAGGGTTGGGCTCTGCTGCCAAGGAAGAAGGGATGGGAAAAGAGGCTCAAGTTGCTGCAGGAGAGGCTCAGGTTGGCCATGAGGAACATTTTCTTCCCCATAAGAGCCATCAAGGCCTGGGCCAGGCTGCCCAGGGCAGTGGTGGAGTCCCCATCCCTGCAGGGGGTTTCAAAGCTGTGGAGATGTGGTGCTGAGGGCCATGGTCTGGTGGTGCCCTGGCAGTGCTGGGTAGAAGGTTGGACAGGATCAGCTTGGAGGCCTCTTCCAGCCCCACTGATCCTCTGGCAGAGATGCCAACCTCCTCCAGCTGGATTCACAGCCTGGGCTGAGAAACCAAGGTCAAGCCTCATCTGTAGGTTGAGCAGCTGCAGCTTTGGCCCATCCAGTGAGAACCTTTTGACCTTTTTCTTCAGCTCCCTTCTCTCCTAACACCTGCAGAAAGCTGACGTTGGAGATTCACAATCAGCCCAACCTGCACAGACTGCATCTGCACCACCACCACCAAGCCACTCTGTGCTGCCACACTTGGCCACAGGCCCCAAAGGAGCTGCAGGAAGCATCTTCAGAAGAACCAGAGTTAGGTACAAGAAATCCAAGCCAAGGGCTGAGGAGGCAGGAGGGGGTTTAGTCAGAGCAGGTTACTGGCAGGAGCAAAGATGGCTCAGGCACTTGCAAGTTCAACAGGGAAGAGAAGGGGTCAGAGCCTGGCAGCCCCTGGGAGCAACCAAGATGCAACATCTCAAAGCCAAAAGTCCCCCAGGCAGGCACCACACACAGCAAGGAGGCTACTCACTGGGGTGCTGTGGAGGACTAGCAAAGAGAAAGCCAACTCAGGAGAGCACACAGCAGAGGTCTGTTCTCTGGATGGCAGCTGGGAAGGAAAGGCAGAGGTGTGAGGGTGCTGCCACATCCCTGCCTGCTGAGGAGGTGCCAGGGGTTAAAGGAAGCCCTGCAGGGCTGCTTGGCAGCAGAGGACCTTGGAACAGTCACTGTCCAGAGCAGGGCCAGGAGGATGAGCAGAGGGCTGGAGCTGCTCTGCTGTGAGCACAGACTGAGGCAGTTGGGGCTGTGCGGTCTGGAGAGGAGGAGGCTCCCAGGTGGCCTTTTTGTGGCCTTCCAGGATCTGAAGGGGGCTGCAAGAAAGCTGGGGAGGGACTGTTTAGGCTGTCAGGTAGGGATAGGACTGGGGGGAATGGAGCAAAGCTGGAAATGAGGAGATTCAGCCTGGAGGTTAGGAAGAAGTTGTTCAGCAGGAGAGTGCTGAGAGCCTGGCAGGGGTTGCCCAGGGAGGTGGTGGAAGCCTCATCCCTGGAGGTGTTTCAGGCCAGGCTGGATGAGGCTGTGCACAGCCTGCTCTGGTGTGAGGTGTCCCTGCCCATGGCAGGGGGGTTGGAACTGGCTGAGCCTGGGGTTCCCTTCCAGCCCTGACTGCTTCTGTGGTTTCTATGACTTGAATTTTCCTTCACAGAGTTTCTGTGAAAGGGAACTCTCAGGAGAGAAGAACCACAGAGACTCCATGAGGGAAAAGCAAAGTGCCAGGGAATGCTCCTGGCAGAGTACAGAGGAGGAGCAGTGACTGGCAGGGTCTCACTTCACACCTGACTGACAGAGGTCAGTGACAGAGGCTCCCCAGGAGAGCCCAATCCAAGCATCTCAGCTTCCCTTGGCATCTCCTACACCTGCCAATGGCTACCCCTTGGCTCAGACTCCAATCCCAACACTGGACACCACTCAGCCTCCTTCAGCTGGGATTCTGGGGGGGGTCTGTTGGCTTTGTTCCTTTGTTGGCCTGGAACATGGACCTGAGGAGTGAGCCCCTGGCTGGATGCCTGCACTCAGAGTTGAGGTCAGCAGCTCAAGGTCCAAGAGGAGAGCAGAGACAAGTGGAGTCCCTCAGGGGTGGGCACTGGGACCAGAGCTGTTTGACATCTCTGTGGGTGCCATGGGCAGGGGGTGGAGGTTCCCTCAGCAAGTCTGAGATGGCACCAAGCTGTGTGGTGTGGGTGACACTCTGGAGGGAAGGAGGCATTCAGAGCTGGGTCCAAGACAACCTCATGGAGTGCAGCAAGGGTGAGGTTCCTGCAGCTGGCTCAGGGCAATGCCCAGCACAGAGCCAGGCTGGGTGAGCAGTGGCTGAGAGCAGCCTGGGGGAGAGGCCTTGGGGGTGCCAGGTAGGCACAAAGTGCCCAGGAGCCAGCACTGGTCGCTGGCAACCCAGAGCCAGCCTGTGCTGGGCTGCAGCCAGAGCAGGGAGAGCAGCAGCACAGGGAGGGGATTCTGCCCTGCTCTGCTCTGCTCAGCTCTGCTCAGCCCCACTGAGAGCCTCAGCCCTGGCACAGCCTCCAGCTCTCCTGCTGCTCTGATGTGTTAGCATGAGGCAGGCTCTGGCTGTAGCCTGAGCTCTGCTGGAACCTCCTCTCCTGTACAGAGGCTCTGAGCAGGAGTCCTGCTGGGGAAGCCTCTTTGGAGGAGCCACAGATCTGGATCCCATCTTTGTAATGCAATTGGCCAAAGCCCCAGCAGGGAGGACACTGCAGAGGACATTTGTCTATCGACCTCCTTAGTGCTCTGAACCCTGGAGGATTCCTGTGCCAGGGCTTCAGATGCCTGCAGGGGTTTGTGAGGGAGCAGCTGCCTTTGGAAACAGGCTTGGTGCCTGCTCTGGCTCCCCAGGGCAGCTCACAGTGGTTGGGGTTTAGTGCTAGAGGGGCAGCAGATGCTGGGGAAGGGAGGGGATTCTGCCCCTCTGCTCTGCTCTGCTCAGCCCCCACCTGCAGCACTGCCTCCAGCTCTGGGCCCCCAGCACAAGAAGGACCTGGAGCTGCTGGAGAGGCTCCAGAGGAGGCCACAGAGAGGAGCAGAGGCTGCAGAACTTCCCCTGTGGGACATGCTGGGAGAGCTGGGGCTGCTCAGGCTGGAGAAGAGAAGGCTGCAGGGAGAGCTCAGAGATCCTGTCCCAGTGCAGCTTCCCCTGCTCAGCAGAGCTCAGTCCCCAGCGGCAGGCAGGAAGCTGAGCAGTGCCCACCCTGAGCTCACCCAGGGCTCACCTCCTTTCCTCTCCATGCCTGCAGCAGGAACATTTCATTCCCCCTGATCTTAGCAGATGTTTTGCCATGTTTTCCACTCCCTCTCACCAGCTGCTCTCCTGGTTACAGTCCCACTAAGGAGTGCAACCATTGCATGGTGGAGAGGAGGAAATCTGCTGGAAACCATTCTGCTGCCACTCAACTGCTGCCCAGAGCTGTGGGTGGAAGAGACCTCACAGATCACCAAGTCCAAGCTGTTACCACAGAGCTCAAGGCCAGACCATGGCACCAAGTGCCACGTCCAATCCTGCCTTGAACAGCTCCAGGGACGGCGACTCCACCACCTCCCTGGGCAGCCCATTCCAGTAGCCAATGACTCTCTCAGGGAAGAACTTTCTCCTCACCTCAAGCCTAAATTTCCCCTGGCACAGCTTGAGGCTGTGTCCTCTTGTTCTGGTGCTGGCTGCCTGAGAGAAGAGAGCAACCTCCTCCTGGCCACAACCACCCCTCAGGTAGCTGTAGACAGCAATGAGGTCTGCCCTGAGCCTCCTCTTCTCCAGGCTAACCAATCCCAGCTCCCTCAGCCTCTCCTCGTAGGGCTGTGCTCGAGGCCTCTCCCCAGCCTCGTTGCCCTTCTCTGGACACCTTCAAGCATCTCAATGTCCCTCTTAAACTGGGGGGCCCAGAACTGGACACAGTACTCAAGGTGTGGTCTAAGCAGTGCAGAGTACAGGGGCAGAATGACCTCCCTGCTCCTGCTGGCCACACCATTCCTGATGCAGGCCAGGATGCCATTGGCTCTCTTGGCCACCTGGGCACACTGCTGGCTCATGTTCAGGTGGGTATCCATCAGCATCCCCAGGTCCCTTTCTGTTTGGCTGCTCTCAGCCACTCTGACCCCAGCCTGTATCTCTGCATGGGGTTGTTGTGGCCAAAGTGCAGCCCCTGGCACTTGGAGCCATTGAATGCCATCCCCTTGGACTCTGCCCATCTGTCCAGGGGGTCAAGGTCCCACTGCAGAGCCCATCCTTGCAGTCTCTCCACTAGTTCCCTGGTCCACTTGAACTGGGCAGAACTGGACACAATTCTGCAGCTGTGGTCTCACCAGGGCAGAGTGGATGGGCAGGAGAACCTCCTCTGCCCTGCTGACCACACTCCTCTTCATGCCCCTCCAGAAACCCTCATCATCATTTCCTGGTTGGAGTCTGCAGCAGAAAGGCTCCTGCTGAGCACTCAGAGGCAAGGTGAGAGAACCCAAGGAGCTCTTTGGCCAACATCCAGATGGTGCCACCTGGCCCCTCAGGTGCCAGCACAGGGAGTCAAAAACAAAAGCAGCTGAGCTCTCAGGCAGACCTTCAGCTGTGGGGGCTGAGGGTGCAGGGAGCTGACAGAAGTGGCTCTGTGTGACCAGCAGGGCCAGCAGCAGCTCAAAGCCTCACTCATGCCTCTGCTTCAAGCCCTGCTGAACAACACTGCTCTTGTCAGCAAGGGGCAGCAGCTCCTGCTCCTGCCAGGGCTCTGCATGCTCCCTGGCTAGAGAGAGAGAGAGAGAGAGGTGGAAACTGCTCCCCAGGAGCTTCACCTCCCAGGTCCTCTCAGGACTCAAACTATTTCCAACAGAAAGCAAACGTTCAGCAAGCAGCCCAAGACCTGCAGCTCCTCCTGCAGGGAGCAGAGGCAGCCGGAGACTGCGGCTGCAGATGTGCTGATCCCAAGGGAACAAAGCACTGCCAGCTCCCCTGACCCGAGGGGCACACCTCAAAGGTGGCTTTCATCTCTCTGCAAGTCAGCACTTCCCACCCAACCGTGGCCTCTGGGCTTGCTGTGGGGTTCTCTGCACAGAGAGAGAAGAAGAAAGCTGACCCTGACTCATGTGACAGGGGCAGGGACTGTAAAACCTGAGCTCAAATCCAGGACCTTTGCCTTGCCTGTTGAATTCACAGGCACAGATGATCCCTCTCAGGTTCCAGAGCTAAGGAGAAGTGCACAGCTCTGGGGTTTGAACACATCCATGAGGTCTGGACCTCAACTTTCACGTTAAAATTAACACAAGTGGAGACATCCTCACAGGAAGGAAGCCAAGGAAGGAGAAATGCAGACCTCCTGCATGCTCTTGCCTCACATGGAGGCAGCTCAAGAGGAGCAGGCACAGGGCAGAGAGATGAGCAGGAGGAGGTTTAGCACCCAAGGTGCCTGCAGGGACAGATCTGTGGCACCACAACCACTGCAGCCAGCTGCAGCTTTGGTTGTCTGCACCCCAGGGCAGTTCTCTGCAGTGCTCTCTGTGCTCTGCAGGGCTTTGGAGCAGCCCCAGCTAAGGCTGCAGCTCCTGCTCCGTGTGGATGTGCACAGTGCAGGCAGGAAGAGCAGAGCCTTGGGGTGCAGCTGTGCACTGTGAGCATGCTGGCAGGGAGCTGAATGCCAGGCTGGGCTGACAGACTTCCAGCAGGCATTTGTGGGCAGGAGTGGAGACAAACATGCACTCAGCTGCCTTCTGCAGGGCCCTTTCACACTGCAGCTCTGGGCATGCACCCACGCAGGGGGTGAAGTCTGTGAGTTCTGCTGCTCCTCTCAACCTGCAGCACCCAAGGAGTGAAAGCTCCTCTGAATCCAAACACATCCCTCATGCTCCTGGAGCAGCAGCCAGAAGGAAGCAAGTTCCACACAGTCATGGAAGGAAACAGATTCCTCTTTCCCCTGAATTGCTCAAGATTCCATGGAGAGCTGATCCCATGGAGAGCTGATCCCATGGAGAGCTGATTCCAAGGAAAGCTGATTCCATGAAGAGCTGATTCCATGGAGAGCAGATTCCATGGAGAGCAGATCCCATGGAGAACTGATTCCATGGAGAGCAGATTCCAAGGAGAGCTGATCCCATGGAGAGCTGATTCCTTGGAGAACAGATTCCATGGAGAGCTGATCCCATGGAGAGCAGATTCCATGGAGAACTGATTCTATGGAGAGCAGATTCCAAGGAGAGCTGATCCCATGGAGAGCTGATTCCAAGGAGAGCTGATCCCATGGAGAGCTGATTCCTTGGAGAACAGATTCCATGGAGAACAGATTCCATGGAGAGCTGATCCCATGGAGAGCTGATTCCAAGGAGAGCTGATCCCATGGAGAGCTGATCCCATGGGGAGCTGCCACCCTCACAAGCCTGTGAAGCTCAGCTCCTCAAAAGCAGCTTGAGCTGGGGGCAGGGGTGAGAGCTGCAAGCAGCCCTTGTCCTCTGGTCCTAGCTGACAGGAAAGGACCTGCCCCACACCTCCCCAGAGGGCTTAGAGAAGCTCCCAAGGTAACAACCTTCCCACATTCCAAATCCCAGCAAATAAGCTGCTAAGCACTGACATAATCCTGTGCTAAAAAGTGTTGGCTGCTGCAGCCAGCACACGGCAGAGGCTTGCAGGTGGTGCTGCACAGGGAGTGCAAACAGCTCCCAGACAGCTCCCAACTGCACAGCTCTGAAAGCTCACAGCTCGAGTTCTGCTCCACGGCAAGCAGGAGTCTGCAGCAGGCCTGGGAAGCCAAAGAGCCTCCAACTGTGACAGGCAGGAAGCAAAAGGACAATTCCCAGGCTGCAGCCTGGCTTAGGGCAGAGCAGGGATTATTGGAACATCACCCAGGGATTAGCTTTGGCTTTGAAGAGTGAACTTTACAAGACACCAACGCTGCTGGCCTGAGAAACACCAGCACAGGGCACGGGAAGTGAGGGCTGTGTGCTCAGCACCACTCAGCACCGCTCTCATCGCCCCCAGGCGCTGTGGCAGTCTGAGCTCAGCAGGGCTGGCAGCATGCTGAGCCTGGCAGCATCCAGCACCACTGCCTGGGGCCCAGCACCTCAGCTGGGCCTAGGAACACAACTGGAAGAGCACAAAAGAAGCAAGCAGAGGCTGCCCCCCCGCAGCAGGTTACCTGGCGTGTCGGACAGCGGGAGAGGAATGAAAGGATCAGGCACAGTCAGGAGAGAAGGGCTGGTGTCCAACCCCAGCATGTCTTTTGTTTTCTCAGCTGCTGAGCAGGAAGAGAAAAGGCAGAGTGAAAGAGAGAAGAGAGAGAGGCAGAAAGCAGAGAGCAAAATCTCCCGTGGGCAGTCCACGGCCCCCAGGCACAGGCAGGCTCAGAGCAAGGTTGTGCTGCCGCTGAGCAGGAGAGCCCAAAGCGCTGCAGCCCTGCGGCTCCCCAGCACGCTCAGCTCCAAGGGCTGCTCCTTTCTCCCCCTTCCCAGCAGCACAGAAGGGGCAATGCCCTAACAAAGGGCAGGCAGCAGCACAGCCCCATGCTGGGCCTCAGTGCCTGCAGGAACAGAGCCAGCAGCGGGCACAGAGAAGGGCTGCAAGTGCCCAGCACCAACGCCGCGTCCAGGACACCTTCCTGCCCCAGGGCACAGCACGGGAGGCTCAAGGAGCAGGTTTTAAAGCCAACCACAGAAAGAAGTGAAGCTGCTCCAGCAGCCCAGCAAGACCAGAAGGTGCAGCTGCTTCTCAGGCTGTGCAGAAGGTGAGCTGCTGCTACTCAGCATCCCTGCACAGAGGCTCAGGACCGTCCTGAACAGCTGCACCCAGCCACAGAGCAACTCTCCAGAGCACCTTGCACCCTGGGCTCTGAGGCCTTAACTCTCAGCTAAGAGCCCACAACACCCAGCTCAGTTTTAAGCTCCTCTAAAGCTCTCTTTATAAATAGAAATAAGCATAAATGGATTTGCCTCCTCTTGCCCCACAGAGCATTCTGCAGCCTCTCCCCAGGCCTCCTCTCACCCAGGAGCTGCTTTGTCACCAGTACCAGGGGCAGAGGATCACCTCCCACTGGGGCTGCTGGAAGCAGTTTCCCCAGGCTGTGCTTGGCAGGGCCCTGCTGCTGCTGCTGAGCCAGAGACAACAGCACCACAAACTCCCCCAGGGGCTGCTCCTGGCAAAGCCTCAGCACCCAAGGAGCAAAGGAGACAGCAGACAAGGCCCACGCAGAGGCCTCTGCAGAAGAGCTCCATAGAACTCCAGCCTCTGGCTCCAGGTAGTACAGGCAGTGAAAGGCTTCCTGCCTTCCCCATTCAACATCCCCTGCTCACTCCTGCCTGTCACTGCCCTCATCCTGTGGCAGGGACATCATCATCATCATCATCATCATCATCATCATCATCATCATCATCATCATCCCTGCTCCTCTCATTCACACAGCTGCAGCAAGGAACGTGACTGCTGCCTCCCATTACCACCCAACACTTCACTTCTCACCATGAGCTCTGCAGAACCTTAACAGCTTAAGAAGCTTCCTTGTGAGCTTAAAAGGCCTCACTGAGTTTCCTCCCTCACCAAAAGCCTACAGCTGGCAGCTGCTGTCCCTGCTACCCACCTGGGACACATTCCTGTGCCGTTTCTTTACTCTCAGCCAAGGCTCAGTCCACTTCATACCACTTCCACCTCCCTTCCAAGAGGCAAAAGAGCTGCAAGGTTGTGCAGTGCTGGCCAGGGCACTGCCCTGCAGGATGCATTCACTCACCTGAGCCAGCAGTGAAGGAGGAACCACCAAAAGCATCTGCCTGGGCTGCAGCTGAAGCAGGTTGGAAGCCTGGAATCAAATTCTCTGTGGAACTGCCAATCTTGTCTGGAGCTTTCCCTGAAATGCCAGATGCAGATTTAGGTTGAGGAGGGGGAAAAAAGTCCATTCCTGGTCTTTATTTTTTAGGACAACATTTCAATAGGTGAAGATGAAGCAGAGTTCAAACCACAGCTCCTAGAGCCCACAGCTGGAGGCCTCTCTGAAGGCAGTCAGCAGCTCTGGGGTGATGCTGACTCCACTGCAAGTGCTCAGCAAAGAGAGCTGGGGCTGACAAGAGAAGCTGCAGGGATTTAGCTCTTAGGTTGATGGAATGGTTGGGTTGGAAGGGATCTTATAAAGATCATCCAGTGCCAACCTCCTGCCATGGGCAGGGACACCTNGTCTCACCACCCTCAACCTCTGCCAGGGTCTCACCACCCTCAACCTGTGCCAGGGTCTCACCACCCTCAACCTCTGCCAGTCTCTCACCACCCTCACCCTCAATACTTTCTCCCCCATTTCCACTCTCCCAGCTCAAAACCATTGTCCCTCAGCCTGGCACTGCCAGCCCTTGCCCAAAGTCCCTCCCCAGCTCTCCTGCAGCCCCTTCAGGTACTAGAAGGTTGCTCTGATCTCTCCCTGGAGCCTTCTCCAGGCTGAACATCCTCAACTCTCTCAGCCTGTCCCCACAGGGGAGGTTTCTCCAACCTCTGATCATCTTCATGCCCTCCTCTGGACCCACTCCCACAGTCTGATGTCTCTCTCACACTGCAGTAACAGAGCCAGCAGCAGACAAAGAGAAGGGCTGCAAGTGCCCAGCACTGATGCCACATCCAAGACACCTTCCTGCACCAAGGCACAGCACAGGAGGCTCAAGGAGCACGTTTGAAAGACAACCACAGGTCTGAAGCACCTGAACATGCCCACATCAGTCCATGCCACCTCCCCTTCTGGAAGCAGGCTGCTGTGAGCCCTCTCCATGCACCTACCCTCCCCCAGCTTGGCAAAGTCCTTGTTGAGGAGCTCCTCAGCAGTCAGCTTGGAGAAGTTGTCATCATCAAAGGGGTTCCAGGCGGAGACGTCCGGAGGGTTATAGACGTTCTGCTGGGAGGTCCTTGGGGAACCCGAGGGGGTGGTGGAAGCAGACCTGGATGGGATCACCCCAACCCCACAGCACTCATTAGTAACCCATCCAAAGCTCCCTGGCCAGCCCCAGCAGCTGCTGCAAGCACAAGGAGCTGCTCCAAGCTCCTGCATTTGAGTCACTGCTCCAAACACTCTGCACAACTCTGCCCAAGTGTGACCAGGAAGCTGGCACCAGCTGGCCTCATCTGCTCAGTCTGGTTGAGCAGCCTGGTGGCATGGGTGAGCACAGGAGCAGAACCATCCCACCTGAAACCAGCTGCTGCTCTGGGGGCTCCCTGCCCACAGGCATCAGAACCATCCCATAGGCATCAGAACCATCCCACAGCCATCAGAACCATCCCACAGCCATCAGAACCATCCCATTTCAAGCCAGCTGCTGCTCTGGGGGCTCTGTCCACAGGCATCAGAACCATCCCATAGGCATCAGAACCCTCCCACCTGAAACCAGCTGCTGCTCTGGGGGCTCTCTGCTCACAGGCAGAACCATCCCATAGGCATCAGAATCATCCCACAGGCATCAGAACCATCCCACAGCCATCAGAACCATCCCATCTGAATCCAGCTGCTGCTCTGGGGGCTCTCTGCCCTCTGTCCACAGCCATCAGAACCATCCCACCTGAAACCAGCAGCTGCTCTGGGGGCTCCCTGCTCACAGGCATCAGAACCATCCCATGTGAAGCCAGCTGCTGCTCTGGGGGCTCTCTACCCACAGCCATCAGAACCATCCCATCTGAAACCAGCTGCTGCTCTGGGGACTCCCTGCTCACAGGCAGCAGAACCATCCCATAGGCATCAGAACCATCCCATCTGAATCCAGCTGCTGCTCTGGGGGCTCCNCCATGTGAAGCCAGCTGCTGCTCTGGGGGCTCTGTCCACAGCCATCAAAACCATCCCATCTGAAGCCAGATGCTGCTCTGGGGGCTCGCTGCTCACAGGCAGCAGAACCATCCCATAGGCATCAGAACCAGCCCATAAGCATCAGAACCATCCCATCTGAAGCCAGCTGCTGCTCTGGGGGCTCGCTGCTCACAGGCAGCAGAACCATCCCATAGGCATCAGAACCATCCCATAACCATCAGAACCATCCCATAGGCATCAGAACCATCCCACCTGAAGCCATCTGCTGCTCTGGGGGCTCTCTACCCACAGCCATCAGATCCATCCCACCTGAAACCAGCTGCTGCTCTGGGGGCTCCCTGCCCACAGCCACCACAGCACCCTTGGGCCACCACCCATGCCAGGCAGTGGGCATGCAGCAGGGGCACAGCTGAAGTGCCAGCAGCTGCTGTAACCCAGGAGGCCCTGCTTGCTCAGCAGCACTTGAGGGCTCCTACCCTCGGGCATTTATCTCTGCCAAGCCCTCACCTGTGGGCTCAGGAAGGCAAAGGCTCAGCCCTCAGAGCCTGCTGCCTGCCCTCACCTCCAAGCTTCTGCCAGGAGAGCTCCGAAGAGCCTCAGCTGCTCCCTCCCCTTGGCACCTACTTGGACTCGTTGAGGCTGGCTTCAGCTTGGCACCTACTTGGACTTGTTGAGGCTGGCTTCAGCAGCAGCTGCCTGCAGCAGCTGGGTGGACTTGCTGGCTGGCACCCCGAAGACTGCGCTGTGGGTGACGTCGCTCAGGATCCTCCTGTGCCCTGCACGCTGCGTCTTGGGCGAGCTGGGAGGGGTGAGGGAGCCAAGCCTCTGCCCCTGCCCCTGCCCCTGCCCTGCTGAGGGGGGTGAGGCCTGAGCCTGCTGCTGCCTCAGCTGGGCCTGCACCTAGGAGGCAAAGCGAAACAGTGAGGCTGTGCTTGTGAGCAACAGGCGACAGCTGCAGGATCTGAGCCTCCAGGCATGGACTGGGGAGAGTTTGGAGGGGGAAAACCGAGCAAAAAGAACCAAAATGGTGAGCAGGAGGAATGTGCTGAGCTGCAGACTTCAGGAGGAGCAATCAGAATGTCTCAGGTTGGAAGGGAGCTCAGAGATCATCCACTCCAGCCTCCCTGCCAACCCTCACACCATGGGCAGGGACACCTCAGCTACACTCAGCTGCTCTAAGCCTCATCCAGCCTGGGCTTGAGCACCCCCAGGCAGGAGGCAGCCACAGCCTCCCTGGGCAGCCTGTGCCAGGCTCTCACCACCCTCACACTCAGCAACTTCTGCCTCAGCTCCACTCTCAGCCTGCTCTGCCTCAGCTCCAAACCATTCCCCTTGGCCTGCCTCAGACTCCCTCAGCAGAAGTCTCTCTGCAGCCTTCCTGCAGGCTCCCTTCAGGCTCTGGCACAGCTCTGAGGTGTCCCTGGAGCCTTCTGCTCTGCAGGCTGCACCCCCCCAGCTCCCTCAGCCTGTGCTCACAGCAGAGCTGCTGCAGCCCTTGCAGCACCTTTGTGGCCTCCTCTGGCCTCCCTCAGCTGTCCTTCTGCTGGGGGCAGCAGAGCTGGAGGCAGGATTCAGAGTTAGGTTTAGATCTTAGGAAGTTCTTCAGTCCAGGGCTGGAGAGCTGGGAGGGGAGAAATGGAATGAAGGAAGTTCACCCAGGGAAGTGCAGGGTCCTGCACCTGGGGAGGAACAGCCTCAGGGATCAGGGCAGGTTGGGGCTGAGCTGTTGGAGAGCAGCTCTGGGGAAAGGGCCCTGGGAATGCTGGTGGACAACAGGATGGGAGCTGGCAGTGCCCTCATGGCCAAGAAGGTCAGTGGCATCCTGGGGTGCATTAAGGGCAGTGTGGGCAGCAGATCAAGGGAGGTTTTCCTCCCCCTATACTCTGTGCTGGTGAGGCCTCACCTGGAGTCCTGCATCCAGCTCAGGAAGGACAAAGAGCTGCTGGAGAGAGCCCAGCACAGGGCCCTGAGGATGCTGGGGGGACTGGGACATGAGGCAGAGCTGAGAGCCTGGGGCTGGTTGGCCTGGAGAGGAGGAGGCTGAGTGGGATCTGAGCAATGTTTACAGATATCTAAGGGGTGGCTGGCAGGAGGCTGGGGCCAGACTCTTCTCAGTGGTGCCCTGTGACAGGAGAAGAGGCAATGGGCACAAACTGCAACAAAGGAAGCTCCATTTGAACATGAGAAGGAACTTCTTGACTTGAGGGTGGCAGAGCCCTGGAACAGGCTGCCCAGAGAGGTGGTGGAGTCCCCATCTCTGGAGAACTTCAATGCCCACCTGGACATGTTCCTGGGTGATCCTGCCCTGGCAAGGGGGTTGGACTCAATCTTCAGAGGTCTCTTCCATGTGATCCTGTGATCCCTCTGCACTCCCAAACCCAAGCAGGAGCAGGCAGCATTGCCCAGAAGGGAAGCAGCCAGGCACAGCTCCCCCACGAGTACTGCAGAGGCTCTCTGGTAGCAGGGACCCTGCCCTCTGGCACAGCTCCCCTGCCTGTGACTCTGCAGCCAGCTGGCCCTGGCCCTGCTGCAGGCAGCCACAGACACTTCTCCTGGGAGCACAGCAGCTGACTGCTTTGTTTGGTGACAGAGTGCCCTCAGCAGTCTCCTTCCCACAGCAGTCAGGACAGAGGAAGGCTCTCCCAAAGCCAGGAATGCCCAGGCAGGCTGCCTGCCCCTTCCTCTGCACCAGGGCCCTGGGCACCAGATGGAAGTCTGCCAAACAAGCAGCATCTTGAAGTGGTTCTGGTGCCACCCTGGGGCATGAAGCTCGAATAATTCTACTGCAGCACAGCAGGGGAGGGAGAAAGAGAAGCTGCACTGAGCAGCTGCTTCTACCTCCTGCTCTGCCTTCTACTCAGCAGCCACTCACCTACCTTGCACAAAGGCATGGAGGGACAGCAGGAGGGTGAGTGGTGGCCTCAAGCTGGAAGAAGCTGGGTTGAGATTGGACATTAGGAAGAACTTCTTCCCCAGGAGGATGGTGAGGCACAGGAAGAGGTTGCTCAGAGCAGCTGTGGCCTGAGGGTGTTTAAAGCCAGGTTGGAGGAGGTCTTGTGCAACCTGGGCTGGTGGGAGGTGTCCCTGCCCATGGCAGGGGGGTGGGAACTGAAGGATCTTATTGTGGCCTTGCAGGATCTGAAGGGGGCTACAAGAGAGCTGGGGAGGGACTGTTCAGGCTGCCAGGTAGGGATAGGACTGGGGGGAATGGAACAGAGCTGGAAATGAGGAGATTCAGACTGGAGGTTAGGAAGAAGTTGCTCAGCAGGAGGGTGCTGAGAGCCTGGAAGGGGCTGCCCAGGGAGGTGGTGGAAGCCTCATCCCTGGAGGTGTTTAAGGCCTGGATGAGGCTGTGCACAGCCTGCTCTGGTGTGAGGTGTCCCTGCCCATGGCAGGGAGGTTGACACTGGATGATCCTTGTGGTCCCTTCCAGCCCTGGCTGCTTCTGTGATCTTGAATGTCCCTTCCAACCCAGACCATTTGGTGATTCCATCATTCAGCTCTGCACAGACTCTGAGCACAGCTCCAGGGCTCAGCAGTCTGCTGGGCAGAGCAGTGCAAGCAGCTGCACATCTGAAGCAGCAAAGGGCAGTGCTGACCTCTGCAGCCCAGGGGGGCCAGCAGAGCCCTGAGCACCTGGGCTCAGGCAATGCCCTGCTGGGTGTTGCCAGCATGCAGGAGCTGCAGGAGAGCACATCTCTGCTCTGCCCTGCTGAGACCTCATCTGGAGCACTGCCTTCAGTTTGGGGCTCCCCATCTGAAGAGGGATAGGAACTGCTGGAGAGGGTCTAAGGGAGGGCTCTGAGGATGATGAGGGGACTGCAGCACTGCCTGGTGAGGAGAGGCTGAGGGCCCTGGGGCTGCTTAGTCTGGAGAAGACTGAGAGGGGACTGAATCAATGTCTGTAACTCTCTGAGGGCTGGGGGTCAGGAGGGGGGGACAGGCTCTGCTCACTGCTGCCTGGGACAGGACAAGCAGCAGTGGATGGAAGCTGCAGCACAGGAGGGTCCAGCTCAGCACAAGAACTTCTTGCCTGGAAGGGTCCCAGAGCCTGGCACAGGCTGCCCAGAGAGGTTGTGGAGTCTCCTTCTGTGGAGCCTTTCCAGGCCTGTCTGGATGTGTTCTGTGTGCCCTGAGCTAGCTTGGATGGTCCTGCTCTGGCAGGGGCTTGGACTGGATGAGCTCTTTGGGTCCCTTCCAACCCCTGACACCCTCTGATCCTGTGATCCCAACACTCCCAGGGCTGTTGCCCTGCTCCTTTGCCAGGCTCTTACCCCTTGCTCCTGAGGCTGTGCTGCCTGGGCCGAGCTTTGCTGAGCCTGGGGCTGCGCCGGCGCTTGAGGCTTCTGCTGAGCTGCTGCTGCTGCCTTCTGCTGCATGGCTGCCTGCTGGGCCATCAGCTGCTGCTGCTGCTGCTGCTGCTGGTAATAGTTCTGCATCAGCTGCTGCTGTGCTGCTGCTCCCTGCTGCATCCCTGGGAACTGCACAACGACAGCTTCGTTGAGCTGCCTGGGGGGCAGCTGGCACCTGGGGCACCACCATCCAGCCCCAGGGGTACCAGAGAGGAGTGGCAGTGCCTGCCCCACCACACAAACCCCACCAAAAGCTAACCCTAAATGCTCATTTCCCAGAGTTCTGGAGAGATTCTTCCCCCTCCCCTTGCCCTTACATTAGAGAGGGTTTGGGTTTGGGTTGGTTTGGGCAAATCTTGAACCTCTGATCCAAATCCAGATTATTTTTCACCCCAAAAAAGAGGATCTGAGAAGCTCCAGTCCCCTGCTGAGGCATCTGAAAGCATTTTGCCAGTCCCTGGCTCCCAAAAAAACAAGGAATTAATGGCAGGGAAAAAAAATCAGAGAATGGTTTAGGTTGGAAGGGACCTCAAGGATCATCCAGCTCCAACCTCCTGCCATAGCCAGGGACACCTCTCACTAGAGCAGGTTGCTCAAGGCCTCATCCAGCCTGGCCTTAAACACCTCCAGGGAGGTTGTGGAGCACAGAAGCACCCAATGTGATCTTTGATCACATTGGGTGCTTCTGTGCTCCACAACCTCCCTGGGAATCCTGTACCAGGCCCTCCTCACCCTCAATCTGTGCCAAGGTCTCCTCACCCTCAACCTGTACCAGGCTCTCCTCACCCTCAACCTGTGCCAAGGTCTCCTCACCTTCACACTCAACATCTTCTCCCACCTCCTACCAGCACAATTTGCTCAGTGCCTCATCCAGCCTGGCCTTGAGCATCTCCAGGGAGGTTGTGGAGCACAGAAGCACCCAATGTGATCTTTGATCACATTGAGTGCTTCTGTGCTCCACAACCTCCCTGGGAAACCTGTGCCAGGGTCTCACCACCCTCAACCTGTGCCAGTGTCTCACCACCCTCACTGTAAAGAACTTCCTCCTAACATCCAGTCCAAACCTCCCCTCCTCCAGCTTAAAGCCATGGTTTGATGTGAGTGAAAAAAGAAAATCACTTGAAAAACAAAGATGGGAGTCAAGTTGTGACTGAGCTGGAGGCTGCTGGTGCTTTGCTGCTCCAAGTGATGGCTTGGAGTGGTGGGAAACAGCCTCTGGTCTAAGGCCAGACCCTCCTGTGGTCTGCCTCCCACACAGCTCCCTTGGGCACAGACCCTTCTGTGGCCCCCAACTCCCTCCTCTCTGTTTCTATCCACTGCCCAGCACAGGAAGATTCCCAAGCCCTTTGCTCCACTCCTGAACACATCTCAGCAGGGATCTGTGCTGCTCCCAACAGCTCAGTCAAGCCCCCAAGTTTGCCAGGCAGATACATCCTAACACCTCAGCTGTGCCCAGGCCTCCTCAGCACAGCAGCCTACCCAAATCCAGCCCCAAGTGTTACCATTCCCAAGGCAGCTGAGGCAGGTGGGAGAGAGCAGCAGAGGAACTGCACTCCCCTGCTCACCAGCTGAGCCTGCAGCACTTGGAGCTGTGAACTCCTCACCTGGGTCATGGTTGCACAGGACAGAACTCTCTCAAGAGCTTCCCCACTGACAGCTTAGCAAATAATCAGTGCAGCAAAAAAACCTCACCTAGAGAACTGCAAAGTCATGGCAAAGTGCCCCCAAAGTGCAGCTGTGTTCCCCCCAGAGCCTTGCTAAAGACACAGCCTGAGTGAATCAGAGAGTTGGTTGGGTTGGAAGAGCCTCTGAGGTCCTCCAGCCCAGCCAGCAACCCAACCCCACCATGGGCACCAAACCCTGGCCCCAAGTCCAATGCCCACAGGTTTCCTGGACACCTCCAGGGATGAGGACTCCACCCCCTCCCTGGGCAGCCTGTGCCAGTCCCTGACCACTTGACTTGCTGGAGGGCAGGGATGGCATCCAGAGGGACCTGGACAGGCTGCAGAGCTGTGCCCAGGCCAACCTCATGACATTGAACAAGGCCAAGTGTAAGGTCCTGCACCTGGGTCAGGGCAATCCCAGGCACAGCTCCAGGCTGGGTGGGGAATGGCTGAGAGCAGCCCTGAGGAGAAGGACCTGGGGGTCTGGGGTG
>WAAF01015784.1:14156-26709 GCA_013400475.1 Tricholaema leucomelas | reverse complement strand
CAGAAGCACCCAATGTGATCAAAGATCACATTGGGTGCTTCTGTGCTCCACAACCTCCCTGGAGGTGTTCAAGGCCAGGCTGGATGAGGCCTTGAGCAACCTGCTCTAGTGGGAGGTGTCCCTGCCTATGGCAGGAGGTTGGAGCTGGATGATCCTTGAGGTCCCTTCCAACCTAAACCATTCTATGATATCCAACCTGACCTTCTCCTGGTACAGTTTGAGGCCTTGCAGGCCTCCAGCACAAGAAGCTTGCAACAGCTCTTAGAAGAAACTTCTCCACCAGAAAGGTTTTCAAAGCCTGGAACAAGCTCCCCAGGGAGGTGGCTGAATCCTCACCCCTGAGGGTGTTTAAAAGCCACAGAGGGACATGGAGAGGCCTGGTAGAGTTTGAGGATGGTTGGATTTGATCTGAAAGGGACTGGAGGATCCCATGGCAGCAGAGCCATGCACACCCACCTGCTGAGCCTGCATCATCTGCTGCTGCTGCTGGTAATAGGCAGCCTGCTGCTGCTGTTGCTGCTGCTGCTGTTGCTGCAGAAGCTGCTGCTGCTTCAAGAAAAGCTGCTGCTGATGCTGGGGGGTGGCTTGTGGCTGAGTGGAAGGGACCTGGGGCTGCCCCTGGGAGCTCTGCTGCTGCGGAGCTGCTGCCTGCTTGGCTTGTGGCTGGGCCGGAGGCTGCTGCGGGGCTGCTTTCTGCTGGGGGCCGCTGGCAGGGAGCGAAGGCTGCCCAGTGCCCAGGGCAGCAGGTCCTGCCACTGCTGGGGACAGACAAGAGGAGGGCTCTGTTAGATGAAACCTCCCAGCCCCGTGGGTCCCAGGGCCCACCACAGTGCCCCAGCAGCAGGCAGGGGCTGAGGCCTCACCTTGCGGCTGCATCGCTGCCTGCGCCGTGGGTCTCTTCCTGGGCGTCAGGGCTGGCTGGATGGGCAGAATGCCAGGGTTGGGCTGAGTCTGCCCTGCTTTGGGCCTCTGCCGGGGTGCTATGGAGGTTTCTGTCGTGGGGATGGGGTCTGTCAGCCTGCAAGGAGGAAAGGAAGAGCTGTGAGAGGGAGCAGAGGCTTTGGGAGGCTGGCGGCTGGGGCACAGAAGGGCTCAAAGTCTCCTCCGGGATGTGAAGTGAGGAAGGTGAAAGCACTTCTGAGCACTCAGCCACACAGCACAGCTCCTGCCAGGGTCCTGCAGCAGAGGGAAACTGAAGGGATGCATTCACAACCACCACCCCAGCACCACCCTTCTGGCTTCTCTGCCCCTTGTGGCATCTCCTCCTCCTGCAGGACAGCTGCACCTTGTCACAGCCGCTCAGCTGCCTCCAGGATCTGCCACAGCCAGACCCCGTTCAAGCCCACTCCCAGCTCTGAGCTGAGCATATGAAGGACATCACTGCCTGAGCTCTGAGCTGAGCACATGAAGGACATCACTGCCTGAGCTCTGAGCTGAGCATATGAAGGACATCACTGCCTGAGCTCTGAGCTGAACATATGAAGGACATCACTGCCTGAGCTCTGAGCTGAGCATATGAAGGACATCACTGCCTGAGAGCAGCTGGTCCCTTTGGGCCCTGACTTTGCTCCCAGCCGAGTTCTCTCTCTGGGCACTGCCTTGATGATGATCTGCTGAAGTCATCTGAAGTGCATGAACCTCAACTGCTGCTGCTGTGTCCTCAGGAGGGGCAGCCAAGATGTTGAGTCATGCTGAGCAGTGCCCAAGTCTCACCTCCTCATGCACAAGACCTCCCCTACTAGCTGCATTTTCTGACACTGAGATCACTGAAGATCTCTCTTTGAGCTGCCTGACCTGAGATCCTTCACCTCTGAGACCTTCCTCTGAGATCCTTCACCTCTGAGACCTTCCTCTGAGATCCTTCACCTTTCAGACCTTCCTCTGAGATCCTTCACCTTTCAGACCTTCCTCTGAGATCCTTCACCTCTGAGACCTTCCTCTGAGATCTTTCACCTTTGAGACCTCTGACCTGAGACCTTTGAGACCTTCCTCTGAGATCCTTCTCTGAGACCTCTGATGAGACCTTTGAGACCTTTTAGACCTTTCTTTGGGATCTTTGATCTAAGACCTTTGAGATGTTTGTGACCTTTGGTTATGGAGGTGGTGGAGGCAGCAGGGTTTGTCTCCATGTGCAAATGGAAGCCCAGGAGGAAGGAGCCAACCACACCAAGCATCCTTCCAATAAGGAGCAGAAAAAGAGGAAGAGGAGGAGGAGGAGGAGAAGGAGAGGGCTGAGCAGCATGCAGCTGTGGTTACCTGGCCTTGGGCTGACTCTTCTTTGCAGCAGCCTCACTTGCTTTAACTGGGTCTGGGAGCTTGGCAGGGATTGGAGAGTTCTGCAGGTGCCCAAAGCAGAGATTTGCAGTTTGAGGGCAGGAAGGAGTCAGAAACCATTTGCAAAAGCATCACAATGGAACAGAGGGAGTGGAGGATCCCCAGAGCAAGGATCCCTCATGCTGGACACAGGACAAACTCCCAAGCCCAGGGCACAGAGGAGATGGTGGCTTGGGACAGTCCCTCTGAGGGCAAAGCCTGGGTCAGCTTTTTGATCATTTACTTACCTGGAATCTGAACCCAGAGATTGGCAGCTGGGGACACCCCCACAGCTGGGGACACCCCAGAGACTGGCAGCTGGGGAACACCACAGAGCCCCACAGCTGGGGAACACCACAGAGCCCCACAGCTGGGGACACCCCAGAGATTGTCAGCTGGGGACACCCCAGAGACTGGCAGCTGGGACCACCCAGAGCCTGGCAGCTGAGGACACCCCAGAGACTGGCAGCTGGGGACAACCCAGAGCCCCACAGCTGGGGACACCTCAGAGCCCCACAGCTAGGGACACCCCAGAGCCTGGCAGCTGGGGACAACCCAGAGATTGGCAGCTGGGGACACCCCAGAGCCTGGCAGCTGGGGAACACCACAGAGACTGGCAGCTGGGGAACACCACAGAGACTGGCAGCTGGGGACACCCCAGAGCCCCAGAGCTGGGGACAACCCAGAGATTGGCAGCTGGGGAACACCACAGAGACTGGCAGCTGAGGACACCCCAGAGATTGGCAGCTGGGGACAACCCCAGAGCTCCACAGCACCACTGAGCAATGCTGCTAGGAAGAACTTCAGGCATGATGGTACCAAAGGCACATCTGGGGCAGAGAGCATCTGTGACCACCTGAACATGGCAGAGAGGAACCAAGGAGCTGCTTCCTACCTCAGCCCAAGAAAATCAGTGGTGATGCAGAGAGGGTCAGAGCAGAGAGCCACTCCCTGTGCAACTGAAACCTGCCCAAGCTACANGGTGCTTCTGTGCTCCACAACCTCCCTGGAGGTGTTCAGTGCCAGTCAGGATGAGGCCTCAAGCACCCTGTGCTGGTGGGAGGTGTCCCTGTCCATGGCAGGGAGTTGGCACTGGATGGTCTTTGAGGTCCCTTCCAAGCTGAGCCATCTTGTGGGGCTGTGGCTCATGTTGCTGTCAGCCAGGGGACAGCAGTGCTGTACAAGGAGAAACTTTTCCAGCCTCTGCTCAAAGCTCATCAACAGGAGCTGGGCACTGCCAACTCAGCCCTCTCTGTTGGCCTATGGACTGCACAGGGTGGAACTGAGATAGGCTCCACAAGCAGGGTCCAGCTCCCCATGTCCACAGGATCTCTCAGTTGGCTTCAGAGCAGCAAGTGGGTGAGGAGGTAAACAAGGGACAAAGAGAAACAATCATCTGAAAGGACTCTCCCTGATTCCTGCCCCCAGCCCAGGCTCCAAAGGCCTCCATCAGTCACTCCTTTGCCACTCACCTGGACGTTCTGGACTGGGCATTCCTTCTTTGCCAGCTTGAATGCAAAGTAGGAGACTTGGTAAATATCAGGTCTCTTCTCAGGGTCTGGCTCAAGCATGTATCCTTCAAAAGACAGAGATGCTAACATCAGAGCCAGAGAGCAGACAGGGGCACAAGTTGCAGCTGAGGCACTCCAGCAGAACTGACGCTGAGGCTGCTGAGCCCCTGGGGTTGGAAATGGCCCAGCCCTGGCACCACTCCAGGTCAGGTTGTTTGGGGCTCTCAGCAGCTTGCTCCAGTTGCTGACTGCAGGGAGGGGTGACCTAAATGACCCTCAACAGTCCCTTCAGGCCAAAGCATTCTGTGATGCTACCTCTGGGGTGAGCAGATGTTCCCAGGGTGCCTGCCCTGCCTCTTGCACAGCCTCCAGTCACTTAGCACCAGGGGCAGAGAGCAAGGGGCAAGATGGTCAGGGTGGACCATGAGAGCCTTTCCATGCAGCTCTGAACAAGCTGCAGCTGCTGGCAAAGGCTCCAGGACAAGGAGGAGGACTGCAGCTGCCTGGCCAAGGCAGCAGCACTGCCTTTGACTTCTGCCTTTCCAAGTGGAGCTGCAGGAACAGAGCCTGAGGGTGCCAGCCCTGTGTGTCCCTGGGGCAGAAGACAGAGCAGATACACAGCAGCAGAGCAGCAGAGCACCCAGCAGGCTGCTGAGCAGCCACACCCAGCCCTCTGTTAGCCAGGATGGGGGCTAGGAAGAAGGCAAAACCATCAGCCCAAAAGCTGTGCTGCAAACCAGAGCTGCCCCAAGCCTGCCAAGAGACTGCATCGTAGCCTCAGTGGCACTGCCAGGGAGTTATTTATAAACCACTGCAGCTCTGCTTTCTCAGTTCACAGCAGATGAATCCCCACCACTAGGCTAAGTCACTGTGGCTCTTTTCAGCTCCTTCCCCAAGCAGATTTACTGCTGGAGAAACAAAAGCTTCTGCACAAACAGCCTCATCCTGCAGGTCCCTGCAGGGCTCCCAAACCAAACACTTCTCCCTTCTCCTGCCTGTCCACGAAGTGCATCCACAACAGAGTCCTGGGTGCAGTTCTGGAGCCCCCAGCACAAGCAGGACATGGAACTGCTGGAGCAGGTCCAGAGGAGAGCCACGAAGATGCTCAGAGGGCTGCAGCAGCTCTGCTCTGAGGACAGGCTGAGAGAGTTGGGGCTGTGCAGCCTGGAGAAGAGAAGGCTTCCAGGAGACCTTGGAGTGGCTTTGCAGGATCTGAAGGGAGCCTGCAGGAAGGCTGGGGAGGGACTATTGACAAGGTCTGGNCCTCCCTGGAGGTGTTCAAGGCCAGGCTGGATGAGGCCCTGAGCAACCTGCTCTAGTGAGAGATGTCCCTGCCTATGGCAGGGGGTTGGAGCTGGATGATCCTTGAGGTCCCTTCCAACCTAAACCATTCTATGATTGATTCTATAAATGCTGGCATCGTTTCCTTCCTGAGCTCCCCTCCTGCAGCCCTGGAGCAAGGCAGGCTGCAGGAGCAGCTGGCAGGGGGCACTCACGGATGAGGCAGTGCATGTCCTGCGAGTGCCTCGAGTTGTCGGGGATGGTGAAGTTGCCGTCGCAGATGGCCACCTGGCTCTCCCCGAAGGGCAAGGTGAAGTAGCACAGCTTGTACAGCAAACAGCCAAGGGCCTGCAGAGAGAGAGAGAGAGAGAGAGAGAGCACAGCACAGGGCTCAGCAAGCCCGAGCAAAGCAGGCGGTGGTGCAGCAGGGAAGCGCCGCAGCCTGCTCCGCTCTGCGGCTCTGCAGGGCTCAGGCGCTTCAACGCCGCTGGGAGATGGACATGGGAAGAGCTGCCCCTGGCCAGACAGAGCTGAGTGGCACCACACACCCCAGGGCTCCACAGAGCCATCCAACAGGCCAAGCCTCTCTCTGCCACAGACTGGCAGGGCAAAGCAAAGTGCCAGCAGAAGCAAGCAGCAGCCACCCCCCCTCCTTGGCGCTCTTCTGCCGACCAAGGACACCCAAACTGCCCCCAAGCTTCACCTCCCAGCACCTGCCAACTGCTGCAGAGGTGCAGCAGGGAGAGAGCAAGCTGAGGGCAAGCTGAGGCTGCAGGGGGCTGGCATCCTCCATCTACCTCGGTGCTGCTCTTGTGCACCACGGCAGAGGAGCAGGAGCTGCGCACAAAGGACTCCGAGGGCAGAGGGGAAGGCAGTGCCTGACCCCCAGCACCTCAGCAGCAGCTCCCAGCCTCTGCCAGAGCATTTCACAACCACACTGTGACTGCTTTAAGGAACACAACCCCAGAACTGCTGGAGTGGGAAGAGACCTTGGAGATCACCAAGTGCAACCCACAGCTCACAATCCCACCACTGCTGCTGAGACACTGCCACTGGACCACCTCCCTCAGCACCACATCCATGCCACTCTCAAACACCTCCAGGGATGGGGACTCCACAGGCAGCCTGACCCAGTGCCTGAGAAGCCTTTCTGAGAGGGGACTTTTCCTGATATCCAACCTGAACCCCCTCTGGCACAACTTGAGGCCATCTCCCAGCAGGATCCACTGCAGAGCCCTGGAGTCAAGGCCTCACTGCACACAGCCCAAGGTGATCCTCTGGGGGTGCTCAGTGGGTCACTAGAGCAGGACTCCTTCTGTGCCAGAAAGGCAGAGCCCTCTGAGCCTCTGGGATTCCACTCTTCACATGGTCACAGGGAGGTCTGCAGATCCCAGCTTCTCCTCTGGCTGCCTTTGAGGCCCTGACAAGCTTTTCATGCTGGCACAGATGTGACCTCCCCTCTCTGGGTCCCCAGCAGCAAGATGAGTGACCCAGCACTGGTACAGGAACCAACACTGGTACAGGACCCAGAACTGGTACAGGACACAGCACTGGTACAGGAACCAACACTGGTACAGGACACAGAACTGGTACAGGACCCAACTCTGGTACAGGAACCAACACTGGCACAGCATCCAGCACTGGTACAGGACCCAACTCTGGTACAGGACCCAACACTGGTACAGGACACAGCACTGGTACAGGACCCAGCACTGGTACAGGACCCAACACTGGTACAGGACACAGCACTGGTACAGGATCCAGCACTGGTACAGGACCCAGCACTGGTACAGGAACCAACACTGGCACAGCATCCAGCACTGGTACAGGACCCAGCACTGGTACAGGGCCCAGCACTGGTACAGGGCCCAGCTCAGCTGAGCAGGAGCCCCCCCAAGAGCTGCTGTTGTGTCCATGCTGAGCTGGCAGTGGACAGAAGACTTCTCCCAGCAGATTCCACAGCAGCAATTTTCCCTCTTGCCCAGGCAGGTGCAGAGCTACTGAGGATGCATTAAAGCTCCTTTCACCTTGCTGCAAACCTGCCCTGAACTGACACTTGGAACACCCCAGCTGCAAGCTGCCACCACACCACAGACCTCTCAGCTCCATCCCAGCTGCAGGGAAGGTTTCCAGCTCTCACCAGGCGACTCCAAGGCTGCAGTTTGCTCCCAGGGTGAAAAGCACAGCAGCATCCCCCTGCTGATGAGGCACTGCTCTGTGCCCAGCCTGTGCCAGCACCCAGGACATGGCAGCAGCTGCTCCTGGGCAGGGCTGTCTGCTCAGCTGCCTACCAGACCCTACCTGCTCCCTCAGATGTCCCAAGCAGAGGCAGTCACAACCTTGTGAAGGCTCTGACTGAAGGCACAAACTGCTGGCTGAGCTGTCAGCCCACGGCTTGGATGGCAGCACTGTGCTGGGTCAGGAACTGGCTGGAGGGCCGAGCCCAGAGAGTGGTGGTGAATGGTGCCACATCCAGCTGGCAGCTGGCACCAGTGGTGTCCCTCAGGGATCAGTGCTGGGCCCCATCCTCTTTAACATCTTCAGAGATGATCTGGATGAGGGCATGGAGTCAGTCAGCAGCAAGTTTGCAGATGACACCAAGCTGGGGGCAGATGTGGCTGGGCTGGAGGGCAGAAGGGCTCTGCAGTGGGACCTTGACCCCCTGGACAGATGGGCAGAGTCCAAGGGGATGGCATTCAATGGCTCCAAGTGCCAGGGGCTGCACTTTGGCCACAACAACCCCATGCAGAGATACAGGCTGGGGTCGGAGTGGCTGAGAGCAGCCAGACAGAGAGGGATCTGGGGGTGCTGATGGATACCCACCTGAACATGAGCCAGCAGTGTGCCCAGGTGGCCAAGAGAGCCAATGGCATCCTGGCCTGCATCAGGAATGGTGTGGCCAGCAGGAGCAGGGAGGTCATTCTGCCCCTGTACTCTGCACTGGTTAGACCACACCTTGAGTACTGTGTCCAGTTCTGGGCCCCCCAGTTTAAGAGGGACATTGAGATGCTTGAAGGTGTCCAGAGAAGGGCAACGAGGCTGGGGAGAGGCCTCGAGCACAGCCCTACGAGGAGAGGCTGAGGGAGCTGGGATTGGTTAGCCTGGAGAAGAGGAGGCTCAGGGCAGACCTCATTGCTGTCTACAGCTACCTGAGGGGTGGTTGTGGCCAGGAGGAGGTTGCTCTCTTCTCTCAGGCAGCCAGCACCAGAACAAGAGGACACAGCCTCAGGCTGCACCAGGGGAAATTTAGGCTTGAGGTGAGGAGAAAGCTCTGCACTGAGAGAGTCATTGGACACTGGAATGGGCTGCCCAGGGAGGTGGTGGAGTCGCTGTCCCTGGAGCTGTTCAAGGCAGGATTGGACGTGGCACTTGGTGCCATGGTCTGGCCTTGAGCTCTGTGGTAACAGCTTGGACTTGGTGATCTGTGAGGTCTCTTCCAACCTTGGTGACACTGTGAGACTGTGAGACTGCACTGCCAGCCCTGCAGGGCCATGGCTCCCTGCAGCACAACCAGACAGAGGACACAACCTGTGCCTGAGCTCAGCAGAAACAACAAGCAGAGGAGCTCTGGAGTCAAAAACTTTGCAGTCTCTTACAGAAAGAGTTTGCCCCAGAGTCCAAAACCTTGCAGAGTTAGCCCCAGACAGACAAACAGAGAGCCAGACAGACAGGCAGACAGCTCCCCTGCCGGGACAGCAGGCTGCAGGCTGGCTGCAGAAGCCCTCGGAGTGGTTTTGCTACCTACCCAGATGTCTGCTTTTGTAGTGATGAGTTTGCCACTGTAGAGGTTGACCATCTCAGGTGCTCTGTAGGACAGGGTAGTGTACCTGCAGCAGAGAGCAGCAGTCAGGCCATGCAGGCAGCACCTTCCCACCCCCCACAACCTGTCCAAACCATTCCACATTGATTCCCTCCCCTGCATTTTTAGGGAGAGGGATAATAAAGGAGATATTGAATGGGTTGGGTTGGAAGAGAACTTCAAGGTCTCTTGGGACAAATCACACCAGCACAGGGTGCTCAGGGCCTCATCCAGACTGGCACTGAAGACCTCCAGGGAGGTTGTGGAGCACAGAAGCACCCAATGTGATCTTTGATCACATTGGGTGCTTCTGTGCTCCACAACCTCCCTGGGCAACCTGTGCCAGGGTCTCACCACCCTCCCTCTCACCAATCTCTCCCTCATCTTCCCTCTCCCCTCTCAGATCCATTCTCCCTCAGCCTGGCACTCACAGCCCTTGTCCAAAGTCCCTTCCCAGCTCTCCTGGAGCCCCTTCAGCTACTGCAGAGCTGCTCTGAGCTCTCCCTGGAGCCTTCTCCTCTCCAGTCTGGGCAGCCCTAACTCTCCTACAGGGAGAGGTTCTCCATCCTTCTGCTCTTCTTGGTGTCCTCCTCTGGACTGTTTCCCTTCCTGGTTAGTGGCACAGAGTGGGAAGACCTTTGCAGGAGGATACATTTTCAGCACTGACCACATAGATGCAGTCCTGATGGGAGAATGAGAAGCTCCAGCCTGAGCAGCCCCAGCTCTCCCAGCATGTCCCACAGGGGAAGTTCTGCAGCCTCTGCTCCTCTCTGTGGCCTCCTCTGGAGCCTCTCCAGCAGCTCCAGGTCCTTCTTGTGCTGGGGGCCCAGAGCTGGAGGCAGTGCTGCAGGTGGGGGCTGAGCAGAGCAGAGCAGAGGGGCAGAATCCCCTCCCTTCCCCAGCATCTGCTGCCCCTCTAACACTAAACCCCAACCACTGTGAGCTGCCCTGGGGAGCCAGAGCAGGCACCAAGCCTGTTTCCAAAGGCAGCTGCTCCCTCACAAACCCCTGCAGGCATCTGAAGCCCTGGCACAGGAATCCTCCAGGGTTCAGAGCACTAAGGAGGTCGATAGACAAATGTCCTCTGCAGTGTCCTCCCTGCTGGGGCTTTGGCCAATTGCATTACAAAGATGGGATCCAGATCTGTGGCTCCTCCAAAGAGGCTTCCCCAGCAGGACTCCTGCTCAGAGCCTCTGTACAGGAGAGGAGGTTCCAGCAGAGCTCAGGCTACAGCCAGAGCCTGCCTCATGCTAACACATCAGAGCAGCAGGAGAGCTGGAGGCTGTGCCAGGGCTGAGGCTCTCACAGGAACACTCACAAAATCATGGAATGGTTTGGGTTGGAGAAGCCTCTGAGGGCATCCAGTCCAGCATCAGCCCAACCCCACCATGGCCACCAAACCATGGCCACAGGGTTCTTGAGCACCTCCAGGCCTGGGCACTCCACCACCTCCCTGGGCAGCCTCTGCCAGTCCCTGACCACTCTGGCAGTAAAGAATTTTTTTCCTCATCTCCAACCTAACCCTCCCCTGGCACAAATTCAGGCCTTTGCTTCTCATCCTCTCCCTTCTTCCTTGGCAGCAGAGCTCAACCCCCACCTGGCTCCAGCCTCCTCTCAGGGAGCTGCAGAGGCCAAGGAGGCCTCCTCTCAGCCTCCTCTCCTCCAGCCTCACCACCCTCAGGTGCTCCTCCCCAGCTCTGCTCTCCAGACCCTTCTCCAGCTTTGTTGCCCTTCTCTGGCCCTGCTCCAGCCTCTCAATGACTCTCCTGCAGGTCTCTAGTTGGAGCTGTGGCACCTTGCATGCTCCTTGCCTTGGTCACAGGAGCACTGCTAGGGGCAGAGCTCTTGCAGCCTCTTTAGTAAGTGCAGGAATGGGACACTGCAGAGGGGCTGCAAAGCCAGAGCAGAGAGCTCCAAGAGCCCCAGCCCAACAGGGCCAGGAAATCCTTGCTGGTGGAACTGAGTCCTAAGCACCAGGAGGTGTCTGCACACACTGGTACCAGCACCTGGGAAGCCTGAAGCATTGATGTCAAAACCACACCAAGACCAAGGGTGTCTGCTGTGAGCACAGGCTGAGGGAGCTGGGGGGGTGCAGCCTGCAGAGGAGAAGGCTCCAGGGGCACCTCAGAGCTGTGCCAGAGCCTGAAGGGAGCCTGCAGGAAGGCTGCAGAGAGACTTCTGCTGAGGGAGTCTGAGGCAGGCCAAGGGCAATGGTTTGGAGCTGAGGCAGAGCAGGCTGAGAGTGGAGCTGAGGCAGAAGTTGCTGAGTGTGAGGGTGGTGAGAGCCTGGCACAGGCTGCCCAGGGAGGCTGTGGCTGCCTCCTGCCTGGGGCTGTCCAAGGCCAGGCTGGATGAGGCCTTTGAACAGCTGAGTGTAGCTGAGAGGTGTCCCTGGGCACGGTGTGAGGGTTGGAGGAGATGAGCTCTGAGCTCCCTTCCAACCTGAGCCATTCCAGGACTCTCTGACTGACCTGGATCCTGCTCCACTCTGCCAGCTGCTGCTGCTGCTCTGCCAGCTAAGCTGCCTCTTTAGAGGCATCATTTCTACCACAGCTGGTGGTGCATGGGACAAGAGAAGGAGCCCAACTGAATTCTTTCAGGCCCTCACACTTGTAAGAGGAGCTGAGAAGCCTGAGCCTGCATCCCCTCAGCCACTGCAGGGCTCTCTGAGCGACTCACAGGGGACAGGGCTTCTGTCAGCTGCTCTGCTGCAGTTCAAAGCAGCCAAGGCAGAGGAAGGACAGAGACAGGCTGACCCCACACCTAAGAGAAGGTGTCAAGGCATTAGGACACTCAGTTTCTCAACTCCAAAGTTGAGAGGAGCTCAGTTTATTGTTTCACCTTCCCCCAGGCACTAATTCACCTGCAGCAGACAGAGCTCTGCCGCAGCCTCCAACCTGCTGCAGCCTCCAACCTGCCACAGGCCCCAGACAAAAGTTACCCTGCAAATCCAAACCCTGTCCCAAGCTGGGCAGGAAAAAACAACCACCTCACTTACTTTTTGATCTCCTCCTCCACTGCATTCACCCCTTCTGTCTGAGGGTTCTGGAATTTGTTGGTGGCGCTTCCAAAGTCGCAGAGGACGTAGTGGCCGCGGTCGTGCAGCAGGATGTTCTCCACCTGGGAGCAGCACAGACAGACAGCATCAGTCTCAGCCTCACAGCCTGGCCCTGGCCTCAGCTGAGTGCCTGCAGATGCAGCAGGCAAGGCTGGCAGGAAGGCAGAACCTGGCAGCAAGCAGAAGATGCAGCACAACTCCGTCGCATCCGGCAGGGAAGTCGACAGGCAGAGCGCAGCTGTGGCTCCGCTGCCATCCTGCCACCTCTCCTCTCTCCTGACAGCACAGCACAGCACAGCACAGCACAGCACAGCTTCAGGTCTCTGCCAAGCCTTGCTGTGTGCTTCAGGACAGGGACTGTGGCCTGGGGTCTTTCCTGAGCTGCTGTGAGCCCTGGACTGGCATCTGAACTTGGGAGCTGCCCACGGCTTTGTCGAGGGCTGTGCTCCTCTGCCCAGTGAGCCTCATCCAGCCTGGCCTTGGACACCGCCAGGGAGGTTGTGAAGCACAGAATGGGATCAGAGAGGAGAGGAGAAGAGAGGAGAGGAGAGGAGAGGAGAGGAGAGGAGAGGAGAGGGGAGGAGAGGGGAG
>WAAF01015784.1:3031-13900 GCA_013400475.1 Tricholaema leucomelas | reverse complement strand
GCTACGAGAGGGGAAGGGAAGGGGAGGGAAGGGAAGGGAAGGGAAGGGAAGGGAAGGGAAGGGAAGGGGTGTCAGCAGTTTCAGCAGCAGAGGAAGCAGCCAGGTTGGAGCAGCTGAGAGGGGCAAAGACTGGCTTCAATGCAAGGGTTAGCAGCGCCCACCTCTGCCAGCTGCCTGCTCTGACTCCAGGGCTGCACAGGGATGTGCCCCCAGCACTGGGAGCCTCATGCCCTGCAAACACTCCCACACTTCCAGAAGGATCCTCCTGCTTTAGCTGCCTGAGAGCTGCCAGAAGAGGCCTCTGAGCATCTCCAGCAGTGCTGGACAGCCAGCACCAGGCTGCTGCAGCCCCCTCCCCAGAAAGGGACAGGCCCAAAGCAGTACAAAACAAAGGGCCTGAAGGAAGCTGAGTGCCAGCTGAGAGCATGGAGGTGCCAGCTGAGAGCGTGGAGGTGCCAGCTGAGAGCATGGAGGTGCCAGCTGAGAGCGTGGAGGTGCCAGCTGAGAGCATGGAGGTGCCAGCTGAGAGCATGGAGGTGCCAGCTGAGAGCATGGAGGTGCCAGCTGCCATCCAGGCAGCCAGAGCTGCACCCAGCTCGCAGCCCTGCTGAGATAACTCTGGCTGCAGCCTGACAATCATGAAATGGTTTGGCTTGGGAAGGACCTCAAAGCTCCTCCAGTGCCAGCCCCTGCCATGGGCAAGGACCCCTGCCACTAGCCCAGCTTGCTCCAGGCCCTGTCCAAGTTGGCTTTCAACATTTCCAGGCTTGGAGCCTCCACAATTCTCTCTGAGCAAGCTGCTCCAGTGCCTCACCACCCTCCTGAGGAAGGATTTCTTCCTCATGTCCAACCTCAACCCAGCTCCTTCCAGTCTGAAGCCATCACCTCTTGTCCTGTCACTCCAGGCCCTTCTCCAGCTCTCCTGGAGGGTCACCAAAAGGTCTCCCTGGAGCCTTCTCTCCTCCAGGCTCAACAATGCCAACTCTCAGCCTGGCCTCCCAGCAGAGCCCTGCCAGCCCTGCCAGCACTGCTGTGCCCTCCTCTAGCCCTGTCTGTGCTGTGCTGAGGGCTCCAGAGCTGCCCCAGCACTGCAGGGGAGGTCTCAGCAGAGGGGAGCAGAGGAGCAGAATCCCCTCCCTGCCCCTGCTGCCAGGAATCAGCCCAGGGCATGGCTGAGAGAGGTCAGCCTGGAGAAGAGAAGGCTCCAGGGAGACCTTCTGGAGCCTTTTCAGGATTTAAAGGGGACATGAATAAAGCTGGGGACAGACTTTTGAGCAGGGCCTGTTGGGACAGGCCAAGGGGTGATGGTTTGAACTTCAAGAGGGAGCTTGAGAGTGGAGAGAAGGGAGAAATGTCTGGCACTGAGGGTGGGCCCAGACTGCTCAGAGAGGTGGGAGCTGCCCCATGGCTGGCACCACTGCAGGTCAGGTTGGTTGGAGCTCTGCTTGGGGCTGTCTCTGCTGGCTGCAGGGGGTTGGAATGGATGAGCTTTAAAGCATTTGTGGATTCAGCCTCTCCCATGGCCTCCCCTCCCAGTGAGGTGCCCACCCTTGCCCACAGGCAGGCTGCCCAAGGGGCTGCTGTCCCTGCCCTTGGTCACTTCCCAGCAGCTGGAGCTTGTGCCAGCAGGAGGTTGCTCTGCTTGGGGCAAGGTCTGTTGGGTTGATTCAAAGAACCTCCCAGCCAGAGGCTGCTGAAAGCAACCCAGCAGCACTTGTCTGAAAGGACAACTCACACAGCTGCTGCTGGCAGAGCTCTCTGGGCACCAACCTTCAGCACTGGAGCAACTTCAAAGGGCTGGAAGGCAAAGAAAAGCCTCCAAGCCTCAGCTGGATGCAGAATCAACATCTGCCCACTCCTCACCCAAGAGAAAACCTTCCTGATGGACACTTTGCCTCAGTCAAGAGCTCCCAGGGAGCTTCTCTGGTCCTTGATGGCTCCTGGAACTGCAGCTGCTCCTCTGCACATCAAAGCTGAGCTCCAACAAAACCAAACCATTCCTAACTCGTTCAATTCTGCTCTCAGCTTTGGTTGGAGCTCCAGAGGTCAGCACAACAGAAAGGTTTAGGTGGAAGAAGACTTTTGGGACAGTCCAATATTGAACTGGGAAGCCTCTCAAAGCAGAGCAGAGCCAACTAACTCCCTGGTCTTAGACACAGCTCTACCAGCCCAGAACCAGACCTTGCAAAGCCTTCAGTGCTCCAAGCATGCAGCACTGAGCTGCACAGCAGGCAGCAGCAACCTGCTTCAACTGCAACCCCCTGCAGAAAGCAGCACTCCAGAGCAACTCCCTAAGCCAGCAGAGATGTCCCAGAGTTTATTCCCAGGCCACACCATCAGCCTGTTCCTTCTCAGGGACTCACCAAAGAGGGAAGAGCAAAGCTTAAACACAACTGCAGAGGTTCCTGTTCCTAAGCCTCATCCTCTCATCCTCATTTTCTTTGCCTCTACAAACTCCTGCAAGATGCTCAAAGACCTGAAGAGCTTCAAACCCAGGCCTCACACTTCACAGCATCAGCAAATGGGTTGGAAGGGATCTCAAAGACCATCCAGTGCCAACCTCCTGCCATGGGCAGGGACAACTCACACCAGCACAGGGTGCTCAGGGCCTCATCCTGACTGGCACTGAACACCTCCAGGGAGGTTGTGGAGCACAGAAGCACCCAATGTGATCTTTGATCACATTGGGTGCTTCTGTGCTCCACAACCTCCCTGGAGGTNACAGGGGAGGTTCTGCAGCCTCTGCTCCTCTCTGTGGCCTCCTCTGGAGCCTCTCCAGCAGCTCCAGGTCCTTCTTGTGCTGGAGGCAGTGCTGCAGGTGGGGGCTGAGCAGAGCAGAGGGGCAGAATCCCCTCCCTGTGCTGCTGCTCTCCCTGCTCTGCCTGCAGCCCAGCACAGGCTGGCTCTGGGCTGCCAGTGACCAGTGCTGGCTCCTGGGCAGTGTGTGCCCAACTGACCCCCCCAAGGCCTTCTCCTGCAGGCTGCTCTCAGCCACTGCTCACCCAGCCTGGCTCTGCAGGACTCTCCTCACTCCACACAACCACATCAGATCTGCCTCCTGCAGGTCCTGCCTCACATCCCTGCAAACACTCCAAAGCAGCCCAAACCCTGAGCACTTTTCCCCCTTCTGCTGCTTGAAACCAAGGCCCAGGAGGCACAAAGCAAGCATCTGCTGAGGGCTCTGCAGACAGAGCCTGCCCCACAGAGCACATCTGAGTTTGGAATGCAGGCAGGAGCCTCCTCCTTGGCTGAATGCATTGGTCAGGCACTTCACAGGCTGGCAGAGCAGAGAGGGAAGGGCTCTGTGCATGTGTGTTTGTTTGATCACTGCCAGGGGATCTCTCCACAGCTCTGCTGCTGGCCCAGCTCTGTTCCTAGCTACACACCCAGAGGGCTTCACAAAACGCTTTCAGGGGCAACAGAAAGTGGGAGGCCACTTACAAAAGCTCCTAAGGACTCCTGCCCCAAGGCCAACATCTCTGCAGGGAACCTTTTCATGTGTGGCCAGGAAACAAAACCTGCAGCATGCTTTGCTCTGAGCTACCTTCTACCATCGACAGCTCTCAGGTGGTGGAAAAGTCAGAGGGAGTAATTCATCAGGCCAGGTTCTGGCACCTCTCCTGTGCACAGCAGATCCCTCACAAACGTTTGTGTGCTCGAAGTAGCTCCAGAGATGGCAAACATATGGTGAGCAGCAGCACCAAAGGCTGCCTGCTTTATTTAGCTTCCAGTAGAGGGAGGACCTGATGCCTTCTTTGCCTGCTACTAGCAGCAGCCACACAGCTCCTGGCCTGCAGGCCTGCCTGCCAGGGCGTGGGCAGCAAGACAGACACCTTCAGCAGGACAAGAGCAGAGTCTTGCACCTGGGGAAGAACAGCCCCAGGGAGCAGGAGAGGTTGGGGACTGAGCTGTTGGAAGGCAGTGAAAGGGAAAGAGATCTGAGACAGCTGCAGGCTGTGCTGGCATCCAGAGAGCCCAGGGCAGGCAGAGCTGGGCACAGAGCAGAGCCCAGGGCAGGCAGAGCTGGGCACAGATGCCTGGGCAGGCAGAGCTGGGCACAGAGCAGAGCCCAGGGCAGGCAGAGCTGGGCACAGAGCCCTGGGCAGGCAGAGCTGGGCACAGAGCAGAGCCCAGGGCAGGCAGAGCTGGGCACAGAGGAACCAAATGAGGTTCAACAAGGCCAAGTGCAGAGTCCTGCACCTGGGGAGGAGGAATAAACTGCAGCAGCACAGGCTGGGAGGTGACTGCTGGAGAGCAGCCCCAAGGAGAGGGACCTGAGAGTGCTGGGGGAGCACATCCATGGCACAGCAATGTGCCCTGGGGGCCAAGAGGCCAATGGGGTCCTGGGGGGCATTAAGCAGAATGTGTCCAGCAGAGCCAGGGAGGTTCTCCTGCTCCTCTGCCCTGCTCTGCTGAGACCTCATCTTGAGCACTGCCTTCAGTTTGGGGCTCCCCAGTTGAAGAGGGACAGGAACTGCTGGAGAGGGTCCAGGGGAGGGCTAAGAGGATGATGAGGGGACTGGAGGGCTGCCTGATGAGGAGAGGCTGAAGGCCCTGGGGCTGAGAGTCTGGAGAAGACTGAGAGGGGATTTGGTAAATGTTTATAAGTATCTGAGGGCTGCCAGGAGTGGGGAACAGGCTCTGGGGGTCAGGAGGGGGGGACAGGCTCTGCTCACTGCTCCCTGGGACAGGACAAGCAGCAGTGGATGGAAGCTGCAGCACAGCAGGTTCCAGCTCAGCACAAGGGCAACTTCTTGCCTGGAAGGGTCCCAGAGCCCTGGCACAGGCTGCCCAGAGAGGTTTGGAGTCTCCTTCTGTGGAGCCTTTCCAGGCCTGTCTGGATGTGTTCCTCTGTGACCTGTGTCAGATAGCATTGTCCTGCTCTGGCAGGGGTTTGGACTCGATGATCTCCTTGGGTCCCTTCCAACCCCTAACATCTGTGAGCTGTGACCTGTGGGTCCTAGTGGATGGGAGGCTGAGCCTGAGCCAGCAATGTGCTCTGGTGGCTGGGGGGGCAGTGCCATTCTGGGGTGGACTAAAAGGGGTGTAGGTACTACTAGGTCCAGAGAGGTTCTCCTGCTCCTCTACTCTGCCTGAGTGAGGCTGCATCTGGAGCACTCTGTCCAGTTCTGGGTCCCCCAGTTCAAGAGGGACACAGAACTGCTTGAGATAGACCAGCACAGATCCAGAGAGATGCTGAAGGGAATGGAACAGCTCTCAGAGGAGAGCCTGAGGGAGCTGGGGCTGAGCTGCTGGGAGAGGAGCCTGAGAGGTGACCTCAGCAATGGTTATAAAGATCTAAGATGAGTGCCAGAGGCTGGAGCCAGGCTCTGCCCAGTGCCAGGCCAAGGGGCAATGGTGCAAGCTGAGGCAGAGGAGGCTTCATTTAAACATGAGGAGGAATTTGTGCCCTGTGAGGGTGGCAGAGCCCTGGCACAGGCTGCCCAGGGTGGGCTGTGGAGTCTCCCTCTCTGGAGATGTTCAACCCTTGCCTGGATGTGTTGCTGTGAGATCTGCTCTGGGTGCTGCTGCTCTGGCAGGGCTTGGACTGGCTGAGATTTGGAGGTCCCTTCCAGCCTCTGACATTCTGTGCCACAAGTTCCCTGCTGGAGCCCACAACTCACCTTCAGGTCCCTGTGGATGATTGGGGTCTTGCACTGGTGCAGCCTGGCCACAGCCTCGCAGGTGTCGCAGAAGATCTGCAGCACCTCGGCCTCGGTGAAGCCTGTCTGCAGGCGCTGGTTCATCAGGTTCACCACCTGACCCCCTGGGGAGGACAAAGCCCAAGGGCCACAGATCAGAGAATGCCTTGGAAAACCCCAGACAAGAGCCAAGAACCTCTCTGACCTCCTCACCACCCTGCTTCTGACCCACCTCAGGATGGCAGCAGCCTTCTTGGTGAGTTCTTGACTCATCTCTGCTGCTGTGCTGAGAACCATCCTGCAGCTCTGCCACCTCTCTGGCTGCCACCACATGAAGTCATTTCACACACAGAACCCAAAGCCACACTGCAGTCACTCCTCCCAGCCCAGTCTGTGATTCCAAGCTATGATTCCTACCATGAAGCACCCAGACACTGCAGTAACTTTGCCAGGGGGAGAGGAGGCTGCAGCAAATCTCATCTCTGGCATGGCAAACCCTTGCCCACGAGGGCAGAAGGCCCAGGAGCCCACTTTGGGCAGAGCTCAGCAATGCAAGCAGCTGCAGTAAGCCCAGACAAGAGCCAAGTTCAGCTCCCAGCAGCACCCAGCTCAGGGAGCAGCACTTGGATGTGCTTCTCTCCTACAGCCTCACCTCACCAGGGATGAGGATGGACAAAGGACTCAGCTGTAGGACAGGGAAAAGCAGCCAAGGTGCTCCCAGGATCCTTTCCTCAGAGCATCAGAGAGTGGTTTGGCTTGGAAAATCCCTCTGAGATCAGCCAGCCCAGCCAGCAACCCAACCCCACCGTGGGCACCAAACCATGGCCACCTCCAGGCATGGGCACTCCACCACCTCCCTGGGCAGCCTCTGCCACTCTCTGACCACTCTTGCAGCAAAGGAATCTTTCCTCACCTCCAACCTGACTCTCCCCTGGCACAATTTCAGGCCATTTCCTCTGATCCTGTCCCTTGTTAAAGGGCAGAAGAGCCCAACCCCCACCTGGCCCCAGCCTCCTCTCAGGGAGCTGGAAGGATCCAGAAGGTCTCCCCTCAGCCCTCTTTTCTCCACACTGAACACCCCCAGTTCAGGGAGCTGGAAGGATCCAGAAGGTGTCCCCTCAGCCTCCTTTTCTCCACACTGAACACCCCCAGTTTGGAGAAGAGGAGGCAGAACAGCAAAAGGAAGCCTAAGCCCCAGCCCTGCCAGACAGCTGCTCTCAGGATGCTCCCCTCACAGCCTGGCTGCACACTCAGCACCCGAGGAGCTCCTGAGGTCAAACTCCACATTCACAGCAGCCTTCCCCAGAGGCTCTCTGTGCTCTGCTTACTCAGCTTCTGCCCTCATTTCCTCACCCAGCTCCCAGGGGGTTGTGTGTCTGCTGGCAGCAGCTCTGCCTCATCTCTCCCTGAGCAGCTCTGCTCTCTTCAGGAGCAGCAGGAGACCTGCTCAGGCCCACACCCACCTGGCTGGTGGCACTCAGATGACTCCTGCCTGAGCCACATCCTCCTTCTTCTTCAAAATCAGACTTTTTGTCAGGCTAGAGGAATCAAAGGCTGAATTTGGGGCACCCACAGACCAGTTTGCCAGATGAAAGCAAGAGGATGAGGAAATGGAGACACTCAGGAGCCCTCACACCACTGAGTGGCTTGGCTACAGCCACAGACTGGCAGGAGAACTCCAGGTCCATCTGCAGCTAGAGGAACTCCAGACCAAATGAGCAGGTCCTGAACTTGCCTCAGCTCTGAGGGTTTGCTGCTGTCACAGACTGCACTGGGTGTGAAGGGACCCTCCAAGGGCATCTTACCCTTGCAGGGATGGGGCCTCAAGCACAGCCCTGGGCAGCCTGTGCCAGTCTCTCACCACCCTCAGGGTGCAGAACTTCCTCCTGATGTCCAACCCAAACCTCTCCTGCTTGAGTTTCAAACCACTGCCCTCATCCTATTGCTACAGGCCCTGTCTGGGCCTTCCCAAAGCAATCCCTGCAGAGGTTCTTCCTCTCTACAGAGAAAGAGGACAAAAGTCTCTCTCTGAGCCATTGGCAAAGCAAAACTCTGCCACTGCACATCATGAGTCAAAGGAGCTGCTGTGTGCTGAGCACCTGGCCCAAGGCAGCCATGTAGGAACACCACCTGGCAGCTCTGCTCCTTCCAGACTCATACACTGGGTTGGGTTGGAAGGGAGCTCAGAGATCACCCAGTTCCAACCCTCCTGCCCAGGGACACCTCTCAGCTGCTCCAGGCCTCATCCAGCCTGCCCTTGAACACCCCCAAGCAGGAGGCAGCCACAGCCTCCCTGGGCAGCCTGTGCCAGGCTCTCACCACCCTCACACTCAGCAACTTCTGCCTCAGCTCCACTCTCAGCCTGCTCTGCCTCAGCTCCAAACCATTGCCCTTGGCCTGCCTCAGACTCCCTCAGCAAAAGCCTCTCTGCAGGATCCCTTCAGCTCTTGGCAGGCAGCTCTCAGGTCCCCTTGCACCCCCCCAGCTCCTCAGAGCTGCTCCTTTGCTGTGACTCCAACACCCAGCAGCTGCACTGAACACATCCAAAGGCCTTTTTGCATCTCTTTGCTCCATCACATTTGGCTTCCAGTGAAAGCCAAACAGCCCCCAAATGCCTGTTCCCAGCAGCAGCACCACCCAGAGCAGCCTCTGCCTGCTGCAGTTACCTGGCCAAGACATTTTCATTAAGGTTATTGCTGCAAGAGACCTCCAACCACCACAGATCAAAGCTTTGAGACAGCTGGGAACAACTGGAAGTGGCTGTGTGGCTAGAGAGAGCCAAGCAAAAAGGTCAGAGGGAAAAAGAAGCACTTTGCAGGTTCCACTTCAGCCACTGCAATGCTCTTCCAGAACAATCCTAAGCCAGGCTGCAGTGGAAAAGCTTTGCAACCTGACAGGAGGTGAAGGAAGACTTCACTCCACAGCCTGGCAGCTTTGGAGGAGACAATTCCTGTGTGGATCAGCCTAAGAAAAACAGCAACAGGTATTTGAGGCTCCTCCTGCACAACAGAAGGGATTTAGGAGCACCATGGGCAGAGGCAAAGGTGGTACCAGTGCCACTGACAGGCTCCACATGGCCTCACCTACCTTAGAAGGGTTTAGATTGGAAGGGAGCTGGAGAGGTTGCTCAGTGCCACATCCAGCCTGGCCTTGAGCATCTCCAGGGAGGCTGTGGAGCACAGAAGCACTCAATGTGATCTTTGATCACATCTTTTGGGGGCTTCTGTGCTCCACAACCTCCCTGAGCAACCTGTGCCAGGCTCTCCTCACCCTCAACCTGTGTCAGGGTCTCTTCACCTTCCCTCTCAACAATTTCTTCCTCATCTCCACTCTCCATCTCTCCTCTCCCATCCCAAAGCCATTGTCCCTCAGCCTGGCACTTCCAGCCCTGCTCACCTGAAACCATCCAACAGCTGACAGCAGCATCCCTACCCTTACACCCAGCACCATCCACTTCTCCACACCAAGCTCTGGCTTTGCTTTGCTCAGAACTGTTCCTTGGTAGCCAAGGAAGGGCCAGGCCCAGGAAGAGGTTTGAGGTATTTTTTTTTTCCTGAAGGAAGATGTTTGAAGCTTTGCTGCAGGCACTGAGAAGGGTCAGAACCACCCCTGCAGCCCACACTCACCTCGGCAGAAGTCCATCAGGATCAGCACCTCCCACACGTCCCCACTGCTCACTGAGTTGATGCTGGAGTCAATGTAGCCAACAATGTTCTTGTGGCCAGACAGGTCCCTCTGCAAGAGAGAAGTTCAAACATAAAGCAGCCAGAGAGAGAGCAGCAGCTTCATGCTCTTGGCCTCTGCCCACCCATCCTGCCTGACCAACCTGAGCTCCTTTTATGATCAGGTTCCTGCCAGGTGAGTGTGGGGCAGGCTGTGGATGGAGTCTGCCTGGACTGCAGCAAAGCCTTTGACACTGTCTGCCACAACAGGCTCCTGGCACAGCTGGCAGCTCCTGGCCTGGACAAATTCACTCTGTGCTGGGTCAGGAACTGGCTGGAAGGCCGAGCCCAGAGAGTGGTGGTGAATGGTGCCACATCCAGTTGGCAGCTGGCACCAATGGTGTGCCCCAGGGATCAGTGCTGGGCACAGTCCTGTACAACTTTCACTGCACAGCTTTGCTGCTTCCTCTCCCAACCAGGAGCAAGCTTCTGCCTCTTAACTGCCAGAGGAATCCAGAACAGACCTGAGGCCTCTCTCTACCTCTTCTCCTTCCAGGAGGATTGGAGCCAACCCAGTGCAGCAATTTGTCAAGAGGCTGATCCAGAGGGCCCAGGCCAAGGCACCTGGACCTTGCTGGGCCTTTGCACAGTGGCAGCTGTGCCCTGGTGCCCACCCACACCCTGTGCTCTGCTCACTTCTCTCATCTCCTCCACTCTTCCACCACCAAAGAGCATCTCAGATCTCTGCATGCTCATAAAAGCCTCCCTCAGGCAATACAACCAAAGGCAGCCTTGCTTTAGGGGTACACAGAGGGCAAGGGACCCCAAGCAGCAGCTGGCCCAAGCTCTCTGGGTGCTGCTGCAGTTGCCAGAAGCTGGCCCAGCTGCCTGCCAAGCTGAGCCTGCCACTGCCCAGTGCAGGGCACTCCACTGCCTCCCCTGGGACAGGATTCCAGTGCCCAACTGTGCTCAGGGGCAAACATTTCCTCCTGCACTCCAACAGGGATGGCCCCAGCAGGAACTCATCCCCATCACCCCTTGTCTCTTCCATGGCACCCCTAGGACAAAGGGAGTCTCCACCTGCCTGGCACCCACCCTTGGTGTCCTGGGCCATGGCAGCGAGGTCCTGCCCTGAGCCTTCTCTTCTCCAGGCTGCACAAGCTCAGCTCTCAGCCTTTCCTCACAGGGCAGAGCTTCAGCCCTACCTTTCTTTAAGTGCCTGGATGGAGTCAAGCAGCAGTTCTGCTGGCAGTGCCTCGCTGGCACATGCTGAGCCTGCAAGGCAAAGCCACTCCTCTGGCCTGCCAGCTCCACACACGCTGCTGGGTGGCAGCCTGGGCACTGCTGGGATGCTGCAGGCCTGCAAAGAGGACACTCAAGCTTCAAACACTTTCACTGCCCCAAAGCTAGGAAAGAAGTAAACTCATCCCTGCAGACAGGCACTGGCTCCTCAGGGCAGGGATTGCTGCTTGTGCTAAGAGGCCCTCAGGAAGCAGCAGAGCTGCCCACTAAGGACACCTCTTGCCCTCCCTTGCCAGCTTAGGCACACATTTCAAAGAATAGAA
>WAAF01015783.1:494936-587291 GCA_013400475.1 Tricholaema leucomelas | reverse complement strand
ATTTGCAGAGCTGACTGAGTCTAGTCTGGGTCTGAAAGTGTGTGTGGGCACGGGGGGACACCCAAAACACCACAGGCCTCTTCCATAACTGGAAAAAGAAGTGTTCATCCTTGCATAAGGAAAGAGAAGAGAGTATCATGGAAGAGAAAAGGATAATTTTAGGTGTTGTTGTTCAGTTTTGCTGAATTTAGAGACCCCTTAGACAGGGGAGAAGATGCAAAACCACCACTGGAAATATATTCTACTTTAAAAAAAATTCATATAGTTGCTGCTTGCTTTAGAAAAGTCTTATTTGCTAATTTGAGTAATACTGCAATTTAAAGTGCAACTCTAGCTATGAACATGTAAGGGAAAATTATTGCAAAGCAGACAAATCAACCGAAAGCAGACACAGAACAAATTCATCAATATGCTGCATGCTAATGATCTTTCTCCAATAATGCTTCATTCTACTTTTTTTTTTTTTTCCCCCCTCTTTACCTTTTGAAAAAATAGCTGCTTGAAGTTTATTCTTTCTCTGTGGGAAAGCCTTTGTTTTCTTCTGAAAGCACTAGCAGGAAAAAAGTTTATGGAATAGGCTCTATCAGCTAAAGTGTGATTTGGGCTAGTCCTCTGGGCAGCAGAGAGCCCAGTGCTGAATTCATAGAATCATAGAATAAACCAGTTTAGAAGAGACCTCTAAGATCATCCAGTCCAACCTATCGTCCAGCCCTGTCCAATCAGCTAGACCATGGCACCAAATGCCTCATCACGACTTTTCTTGAACTCCTCCAGGNTCCATATATGTCCAAGCAAGCTTTGTCCTGCCCTAAACAACTAAATGAGAGAGGTCTGGATTGGCAACCTTGTATTTCCAAGTTATGGGAAAGGTCAGTTCCAAACTGAAATATCTGTGCAAATACATTCTTTTCTTAGAATAGATTTGTGATGGTTTGGTTGTTACTCACCACCCCTCCCCCCCCTTAAGAAAATCACCCAAACTAGACTCAGTCAATCTGTGAATTGGAGAATGAAGCTATGTTACAGCTTAGCACAATATCCAAACAGATATTTACAATATATACAGAAATATACAAGTTAAAAGGTAATACAGAAACACAACAGCCCTCCCAGAAACCAGAGGCCCCAGGAGGGGCTCCCATCCACCCTTGACCCCTCTACCTTATCCCAGACTTTGCCTTATGTTCAAGGTGAGTTTGGAGGGTTGGCTCGGGGGTTAGGAAGCAGAAGGATTAGTGAGGCAGCAAGTTAAGTTAGAGAGAGAAGTTCTTGCAGCTCCAGAGCCCAGAGAGCAACTCTGTTATCTATGTTTGTGTTCTTGTTCTTAAACATCTCAGCAAGCTTATGAGTGAAGTAGACATCACCATTGTTTCCTTTTCACAGCCTGTAGTTTAATTCTTCTCATCAAAATATCCCAGCTAGACTTAAACTAACACAAGTTTTAATGCCATCTCTGCTTCTCATTGAAGCTTTTCCAGGAGCTCTGCCCCCATAGAGGGATGCTGTGTCTTCAGTATTTCTGTGACTAACATACTTTCTCATGTTAAAACAGAAGCATCATGTTAAAATAGAAGCAACCAACAACCAGGAGGCAGCAAGTGAGTTTGCAGCCTGTCTATAAATTAGCAGCTTGAATTAAGGACAATTGTTGACACCTCAACTAATCATTGTAGATTCTTTTTACAGCCAATGGAGAGAACTGAAGGCTTTCTGTCTGCAATCTACTTAGGGCCTCTAGGACAGGATGGCTTACATGCTCTGCACTGCTGACTCTTAACTAGATCTCCACTGACTGTAAAATGAGACTTTAATGAGATTTTTACATCAACTTAGCTAACTAACTTGCTATAAGCGTAAATTTATCCTGATGAAGATAAGCTTGAACATCTATACATTTTTAACAGTGGTGTAGCAGACTCCACCTGCTTCACTTTTAGCCTTTCTTAACATGCAAAAAGCTTTTGCATTTGTTTTCCTGATGACCATAAAGACCAAAAATAACTGCTGCTTGGTCAAGGTTGTGCATAGATGAATTTTACAGCATAATCAAGGTGCTTTTGTATGCCAGACCCAGTAAATAATATGCTGTGTCTATGCTTGGAGGATAAATGCGGTGTTTCACTCATAAAAACTCATATATAGTACATGCAGTCTTTTATTATAACAAACCATCATAAAATGATATTCATTTGGCTACAGTTCTCAGATTTTGGTGCTACTCTGTATCTGTCTTCTGGTGCCACATACACAAATAGATTTGCTCTGGTATCTTACCTGTTTAAAAAACTCGTTTGACTGGTTTGGTCAGCAATGATCTCATTCACTGTACTGTTAAGCAGCAAAGCAGATAAAAGTCAGAATGCCTTCCTTTCTACTTAACAAGCAGAGTTGGCCATTAATCAGTAACATTTCAATACTGTGTTCTAAGTTATATGAATACATCTCCTGACTTATAAAAAGGCAAACAGACCCATACACTTGTGTGTGACACATTGAAGATGATTTGCTACACAAATAAAAAGAGTGGAAAAAAAAATCATTGAAAAAATATTTTCCTTAAGTAACTCCTAAAAATTTGTTTCCATGGGCCTATATATAGCAATTGACCTCCAATTAAACAAATGAGAAAACAAACCCCACCCCCCTACCCCCTCCAACGTTTGAAACTCCGAAACAAACTCTGTTTTTTATTTGCAGACGAAAGGTCTCATCACCACTACATTGCGTGGACCTGGTAGTCACAATCCCCTGTCAGCTTTATGCATTACTGACCTCCACAGGCATTTTAAGGGAAGACACAGCAGGAGGACATGAAGGTCAGTACAGAAAGTGTTACTTCTTTTGCCTACAAGCCTTATTTGTTTAGTTGTTGTCTTACACCATTTTTTACTTATAAGACTTGCTCTCCCTGGGACAATAATCTGTCCATAAGAATTTGGTTTTTTTTTTGAAGTCTGAGGGTGGGTGATAAGGTGCTAGCTAGGCTCAAACTAGCACACACTGTCAAACTCCATTGGGCCCAGGTCAAGTAGAGTGATGATGGTGTCAAAATCTTCCAGATGCTGCTGTGTCTGAATCAGGACACAACTGTCTGCATTATTCTTGCTCAGTGGTCCATGCAAAGCAGGTTTTCTGTGTATATGTAACCCAGGCTTGAAGATTTGATGAAATGTGGCTTGAATCCCTTCCTACCCCTTTCCAACAGCTCAATGTATGCTTACTTGTGTGTTGTATAGAACTTATTAACAACTAAGCAAAGTTGTTAATGCATTTCTCTTTACCTTTTGAATATGGAAAGTCAGTAGGACAAGGGAAGTTATTCTTCCCCTGTACTCAGCACTGGTAAGGCCATACCTTGAGTACTGTGTCCAGTTCTTGGCTCCTCAATTCAAGAGAGATGCTGAGATACTGGAACATGTCCAGAGAAGGGTGACAAAGCTGGTGAGAGGCCTGGAACACAGCCTTGTGAGGAGAGGCTGAGGGAACAGGGGTTGTTTAGCCTGGAGAAGAGGAGGCTCAGGAGTGACCTCATTGCTGTCTACAACTACCTGAAGGGAGGCTGTAGCCAGGTGAGGGTTAGTCTCTTCTGCCAGGCAATCAGCAACAGATCAAGGTGACATAATCTGAAGTTGTGCCAGGGGAGGTCTAGGCTGGATGTTAGGAGGAAGTTCTTCCCAGAGAGAGTGATTTGCCATTGGAATGGGCTGCCCAGGGAGGTGGTGAAGTCTCCATCCCTGGAGGTGTTCAAGAAAAGCCTGGCTGAAGCACTTAGTGCTATGCTCTAGTTGATCAAATAGGGCTAGGTGATAGGTTGGCCTGGATGATCTTGGAGGTCTCTTCCAACCTGGTTGATCCTATTCTAATATTTTTTTCAATATCCAGATTAAGACTACATGAATCAGTTGAAATTCTTGGAGCAGAGGGGGATGTCTGAATTTGCATAGACATCCAGCGAAGGTTTGAAGGTTTAAAGTTCTTTGAGTATCTAGAATGCAGCAGGTTTTTATCTGGATAATAGAAAAAATAGAACAGATTTAAAATATCTGAGAACTTCTGTACATTTGTCTAATCACAACTAAACTTATTTCTAGGTTTTATGATTTTCTGATGTTAAGAATGATTTCATGGTGACTAGGGATCAGCAGGTGTAGAACGCAGCACACTGCAGCAATTCTGCTGCACTGCACACAGTAGTGTTGACCAGAAGCACCTTGTTATAAAGTGGGACCCCAGAGAGATGGCCTGAATGCTGAAGGATTCCCACAAGTGTGTAAACACATGATTGGAACTGTAGCTTTGAACTAACACTGACTTAAAATGAAGAAAATATGCGGGAGGGATAAGTCTTTGAAATGAAATTCTCAGGGTAGAATTGATCATTTTGATTAGAAACTGAGGAAATCAAGTTAATGCCTTGACTATGCCTTTCATCCAGATTTTGCAGCCTCTTTTAAAGAAATAAATACCACCATTAGCTGTATGATAATCAGAACCTAGTTAAGCAAGCTCTATAGATAAGCTCTTAGGTGTTGTTTGCTGATAAGCCACTTTTTCTGCTATAAAGTAACACAGATAAACGAGTCATTAAGTGACTGGAGAACATTCAGGTTTCCAGACATGTTGTTGCCATATGTTGCTGCAAGAGTGTCTGGCTTGATTCCAAGGTTTACAACTGAATTCTTGAACAGACAGGATGAGGGAACACCGCAGAGTTGTGTGGGTATCTTCTAAACAGAATAGTCTTGAACACAGAACAGGCTCTGGGTGTACCTCATGCTTAGCACACATGCAGAATGAATGGTTGAGGAAGGAACTTTGAGATAAACTGCTTGAGTTTTTGCCCAAGTGTTCTGTTGAGCTCTGTTCTCAAACAGTCCAAGCAACAATCTGAAACTCTTCTGTCTGTGAACTGTACAATATTACAAACTTTGGCTTCAGCCTTAGTTTAACTCACCCTGCAAAATGAGCACTAGTAGCTCATTTTCATAGCCTTCTTTTGGATGGAACACATTAGCGGTGTCTGCACGAATAAGCAATGAGGAGCAGTGAGAAGAAAAAAGCTTCACACGGTACTGTGTGCACCCACAGTGTCATACTGTCTGCCTCAATTTGTACCTTTTCAGTATCTGACAGTGAATGATAACATTATTGCAATGGTATTTACCAGCACTGCTGGAATATGGGATCTGTCATTTTTTCCTGTTCTGAATTGTTATGCATGGCTGTAAAAAGTGCCCGAGGCTGAAATGTATTTCAGAGGTCATCAAAGAGGAAACAAAGTGGGTTTTTTTTAACTATTTCTTATGAAATTTGGCAAATCAGTTTGAAACAGGAGAAGTTCCAAAACAAAATGCACATTATTATGGATTTGGGTGGATAACGTGGTTCCTGGTGGGGATAAGTCTCTCACGGTCATTCAGGAAATTATACAACTGTCTCTCATTTTCCTCTTTATTGTCCTCACCTAAAGAAAGGACTTTTCCAAATGGCCATTTAATAATCCCCTAGAGTAACAACTTTGAAGCAGTCTTGTTTTATAATTATGAAGACCAGGTTTTGGATGGACTATAATGGATTCCTGTCTGTTGACTTACAGTTTGTGATGAAGTCACTAATCTGGCTTTCAGCTTCACTTGTATTTGTTTGGAATGACAGGAGTCCCTTTCAGTGGTCATCACAGATTTCTCTTTTCACCAGCTTTACCTCAGAGTTAACTATGGTTGTATACAAGCTATTCAGTCTCCAGGAGAGGCCAACATTTATTTCAATGTCCATGAGTACACAGGTATCTCAGAGGTGAAGGTATTGTTGTGGAAGAATAGGAAAGGCTCCATCTGTTCTGATGAAATGAAGTGCCTGACAAGATTAGGAAGCAAGAGTTCTTCCTGATTTTAATTTAATGGTTAATGAACAAACCATTGTTCAGTTTGTTTAAATACAAGTTGACTTGAACAAGTTGAGTACTGTGTCCAGTTCTGGGCTCCTCAATTCAAGAGAGAAGTTGAGATACTGGAACATGTCCAGGGAAGGGCACTAAGGCTGGTGAGGGGCCTGGAACACAGCCCTGTGAGGAGAGGCTGAGGGAGCTGGGGCTGTTGAACCTGGATAAGAGGAGGCTCAGGGCAGACCTCATTGCTGTCTACAACTACCTGAAGAGAGGCTGTAGCCAGGTGGGGTTGGTCTCCTCTCCCAGACAACCAGGAACAGGAGAAGGGGACAGAGCCTCAAGTTGTGCCAGGGGAGGTATTGGCTGGATGTTAGAAGGAAATTGTTGGCAGAGAGAGTGATTGGCATTGGAATGGGCTGCCCGGGGAGGTGGTGGAGTCACCATCCCTGAAGGTGTTTAAGAGGAGGCTGCATGAGCTACTCAGTGCCATAGGTAAGTTAATTAAAAGGTGTTAGGTGATAGGTTGAACTCGATGATCTCAGAGGTCTTTTCCAACCTGGTTAATTCTGTGATTCTGTGAACTCATTTTATCAACAGAACTCGCACATTTTGCGAAGCCTGTTTCTAAATATATTCCATCAGTTTTAGTATCTTGTACTATAATGATTTTTCCATTATGACAGAATTGCAGTGACTATACATGGCAATATTGCAGCTGATTGTTTTTGGTTAGTGAAAATTGGAGATACTTGAGATTTACTTGAAGTTTTGAGTTCAATAAATACTGAGCTCTAAATCAAACCCGTATGTTTCTGAACCTCGCATGAACTCCTACATTCTAATCCACCAGTTTTCATGTAGGATATAGCTGTAGTTGCAGTTATATATGTTATTCAGGTATCCAATGAGCTCCTGGCAAAGCTGGCAGCTTGTGGCTTGGACAGATTCACTTTGATATGGGTCAAAAACTGGCTGGAGGGCCGGGCCCAGAGAGTGGTTGTGAATGGTGCCACATCCAGTTGGCAGCTGTCACTAGTGGTGTGCCCCAGGGATCAGTACTGGTCCCAGTCCTGTTCAATATCAGTAAGTTTGCAGATGACACCAAGCTAGGAGCAGGTGTTGATCTGTTGTAGGGTAGGAGAGCCCTGCAGAGGGACCTTGACAGGCTGGATGGGTAGGCAGAGGCCAATGGGATGACACATAAGAAGGCCAAGTGCAGGGTTCTACACTTTGGCCACAACAACCCCATGCAGTGCTACAGGCTGGGGACAGAGTGGATGGAGAGCAGCCAGGCAGAAAAGGACCTGGGGGTACTGGTAGGTAGTAGCTGACCATGATCCAGCAGTGTGCCCAGGTGGCCAAGAGAGCTAATGGCTCTCCACAGAGGGATTGATTTGCCTTTGGAATGGGATGCCCAGGGAGGTGGTGGAGTCGCCACCCCTGGAGGTGTTCAAGAAAAGCCTGGCTGAGGCACTTAGTGCCATGGTCTAGTTGATTGGACAGGGCTGGGTGCTAGGTTGGCCTGGATGATCTTGGAGGTCTCTTCCAAACTGGTCGATTCTATGATTCTAGGGCCCAGGGCTCCATCAAATCTGATTCTAACCATCTCCAGCAATGAAACCTCCATCACATCCTGGGCAAAAGATACACCTTCTTGCTTCAGGTTCTTCACCTGCTACTATTTGGCTGGATGTTAGGAGGAAGTTCTTCCCAGAGAGAGTGATTTGCCATTGGAATGGGCTGCCCAGGGAGGTGGTAGAGCCACCATCACTGGAGGTGTTCAAGAAAAGCCTGGATGAGGCACTTAGTGCCATGGTCTAGTTGACTGGCTAGGGCTGGGTGATAAATAGGACTGAATGATCTTGCAGCTCTCTTTTAACCTGGTTCATTCTATGATTCAGGTTTGAAATTAAGTTTTGGGGTTTTTAAATTTGTTTCATCCCTCTCATTTAATACAACTGAAAAGGCATCATATAGGACACGAACTGGTTCATAGTTCTGGCATTATAATACTTTCCAAAGTTTAAAATATGCTTCAAAGCAAGCAAAGGAATCAATCACGAAGTTTAGGCAAGATTCTTTCCCTATAAGAAGCAGAATTCTAGAATAAAGAATGAAGAATATGAATGCACTTGGATTAAATTTCAGCATCAGTGGGTTTCAAATTTTGGCACTGATGTTGTCGCATTTGTATATCGTACATATTTATGGGTATTTACCTGCTGATGAGTTGGAAAACTTCCTTCCATATTCAGTTGCCTCAAGCTTTGCTTTGAATGTTTGTTTATTTGTTAAGATTTTATAGACAAGTATTAAAGATTGGATGAAACTCCATGGAAACAAATAAATGTTGAGCACATGGAGATGAAGCTCAGAAGATTTGCAAATGTAATCATTTCCCTAATGAAAGATGTTTTGCTACTTGATATAATCTCTCCTGTTCTGAGTACTCTACATTATGTAGGAGCCTGTAGCTTTGTAAATTCCCTTCATTAGAGGGTTTTTTAACACAAAGGAGTTTAAAAAAAGGGAAACTAGTATTACAGGGTTGAATCCCCAAGTCTCAAAGCACTCCTGAAAATATCTTTGGGTATTTTTTTTCCCTGTGGTAACCAGGAAATTACCCAGCTGGCTTTCACATGAGATTCAGAAGTCAAATTCCCAGATACATACACTAGCCTGCTTACTCCTTCATTGCTTCTGTGGGTTTGGTTTGTGTTTGTTTGTTTTTAACAACAGCCTATGGCACAGGAACTGAAGAACCTGTCAAAATACTATGGACCAGAAATGTGTGCTGCTTTTGGATCAATGGGTAAGCATCTGGAAAGAGATGAAGTTTAAGAAATTCAATTTCCCTGTAATACAGAACCCAGAAATTACAAACAGCATAGTTTTATGTTCTGGTTTTGCAGAATTTTCAGTACCTTTATTCCCAACTTGTTTGAGTCCTATTTCTAAGACAAAGTTTGTGAAAATGGTGAGTTGGAGGACTTCATTCTTCACCTGCACAGAGAAGCTGCTATGTTAGAAAATTGTGTGTTCCTCTACTAAAACAAGTTAAAGTGAGAATATGAGGTTGGATGAATATATAAAAAATCAGTTTAGGCTGGGCAAAAGTGAAATCTTTGTTTTTCATATTAGGATGAATATTTTAGAGAAAAATGGTCATGTTACTGAATATTTAAGTGTTTCAGACAATGTGAGACAACATTGAAATGGAATTTAAGAATGTCTCAGTAGTCTGAACGCTTTCCAATGTATGGTGAAACAATGGCTGAGATTTATTCAGGGGAGAAAACTGAATGGGAGTCTATTGTATGTTTTTGTTCAAATGGAACTGTTTCATAGAATCAGAGTTGGAAGGGACCACAAGGATCATCTAGTTCCAAGCTCCCTGCCTTGGGCAGGGACACACTACCCTCAGCCACAGCCTCATCCAGCTCAGCTTTAAACACCTCCAGGGTTGGGGCTTCAACCACCTCCTTGGGCAACCCATTCCAGGCTCTCCCCACTCTCATGCTCAACAACTTCTTCCTCACATCTAGTCTGAACCTCCCCACCTCCAGCTTTGCTCCATTCCCTCTAGTCCTGTCCCTACCTGATAGCCTAAAAAGTCTCTCCCCAGCTTTTTTGTAGGCCCCCTTCGGATACTGAAAGGCCACAAGAAAGTCACCTGGGAGCCTCCTCTTCTCCAAACTGAACAGTCTGTCCTTATAGGAGAGGAGCTGCAGCCCTCTCATCATCCTTGTGGCCCTTCTCTGGACACACTCCAGCATCTCCACGTCCCTCTTGTAATAGGGGCTCCAGAAGCCCCAAGTATGTAAATAGAAACTGTTTCTTGAACTTGACAGAAGCTCTTCATAGATTTTGATTTCCATAGGAAAAGCCTTCCTACTGTATACCTCTGTATCTTCTAATCTTTCTAAATATAAGAAAGAAAGCCTCAAAAGGGCTCTTGTGGAAGTGCCATTATCTGTATTTTACAGCTGATGACTAAAAAGTCTGTGATTTGTCAAAGGTAACCTGCAGAACTTTCATGGCTGAGCAAATCTTCTAAGTCCTGGGCCAGAGCTCATAAGGTTAGACTAGCCTTTCTTGGAAACACCAACCCATTTCTAATTAGAAGTCTGCTGTCACCAATGGAAGGAGTTAATGTAAAATCCTGCAGGTAGCCTTGATATCTTCTCAAGACAATGTTCTTTTCAAGGAACTTCTTATTTAGAAATCGACAGACCAAGAATATTTTGCAGAAATGAGTTGGCAAATACTGTGATTAAAATAATATGAATCCATCTGGAGAAAATATGTCCTCCTGGTGAACCATTTACCAATAGAATGATTTTGTTATGTACACATTTCAGACCTGCTACAGAAATACAAAAGCAAGTATTTTTTCACCAGGTGTGCCTGTGTGCACAAATGGTTTAACTTCCTTGTATTTCAGCAAACAGGAATTGTTCTATTTCCCATAGCTGTTTTGTGAATTAGTCCTTAAGCACACTTTTGAAACACAGAGGACCTTAAAATGAGGAAAATTGCTTCAGCTTCACATCTCTTCTCTGATGATCTCAAATACCCTTTCAGACAGTAAGATTATATAGAAAGATTTTGGAGTAGAAACTTACAAGAAGGAATTGGCTCTGTTTGGCTTCATTCATAGTTTGGTTCCATTCATTGTTTGCTTTTGGTTTCATTTGGCTCCATTATCCTCAGGCTCATTGTTATTGAAGATGTCACTTCAGTAACAACTAATATTTCTAACTACATTCAACACTACAACTGTAGTATTTCTAAAAATAGCTCTAAGAAGTGCTATTCTATTGTTTTTCTTACTCAGCTTATTCCAGAAGGACTCTGCAATCCCTGTGGGAGTTGAGAATCTCGCTTCTCTATGATCTTGTTTCTCTTACAATAGTTTTATTGAAAATAGGTTCTGAGGGAATTCATTCTCATTCTAGATGACGGTTTTCATTTTAGATCATAGGATCAACCAGGTTGGAAGAGACCTCCAAGATCATTGAGTCCAATCTATCACCCAGCCCTGTCCAATCAACTAGATCATGTCATTAAATGCCTCATCCAAGCTTTTCTTGAATACCTCCAGGGATGGCAACTCCACCTCCCTGGGCAGCCCATTCCAACGGCAAATCGCTCTCTCTGTCAAGAACTTCCTCCTAACATCCAGCCTAGACCTCCCCCACCACAACTTCAGACTGTGTCAACTTGTTCTATTGCTGGTTGCCTGGGAGAAGAGACCAACCCCACCTGGCTACAGCCTCCTTTCAGGTAGTTGTAGACAGTAATGAAGTCACCCCTGAGCCTCCTCTTCTCTAGGCTAAACAACCCCAGCTCCCTCAGCCTTTCCTCACAGAGATGATTGTGTTCTTTAAGTGCTATGCTTAGCGAAATGAGAAATTATTCTAACTGCAGGGTTTGTTATTTTTTTAATGTCTGTCAACATATTGCAAAGTACTGAAGTCATTTAACAAAATTCCTTAAAATTATATGAGAATTTGGGATAGAGAATAAAAGGAGAATGAATCAAAAGAAATCCTTTATCCCTCTAGAAAAGAAGAAATGTGCATTCTTTGGGAGGCCCTATTCTTTGTTTCTTTTAAGCAGTTGCTAACCTCATTTCCTCCCTGTTCTCCTGCCTCAAAAGTGCACTCAAGTGTCTGATCTTTAGTTTAGTTTAAAAGATTCCAAGAGGGAATAAAGAAACATCTCACCTCATTTTTCCTCCTGAACTTTTCATTCTTACTTCAGCAACTTCAGTCAAGCACAGGCATTCATACTTCTCAAGTAGCAAAGGAGATGATAGGGAAGCACACAGGTTAGACTTTATGTTTTTTCCACAGAGATTTACATTCGATCCTCTCTCCCTCTCTCCCTCTCTCCCTCTCTCCCTCGCTCCCTCTCTCCCTCTCTCCCTCTCTCCCTCTCTCCCTCTCTCCCTCTCTCCCTCTCTCCCTCTCTCCCTCTCTCCCTCTCTCCCTCTCTCCCTCTCTCCCTCTCTCCCTCATCATGAAGTCTTACCCATACACAACCACAGATCAGTCAACTCTAGCGTCTTTTCTGTGCTACTCAGTGATTTTGAATTTGATGTGAATGGATCACTCACTCGCCTGACACAAGTTAATTTAATCTTCATAATAGTCTAGAATTCATCCTTTTCAGGGCTGTGATAATGTCATTGGTGCTAAAATATGTGCAATCACTGCTATGTCTCTGGATTCAGGACCAACAAAATAATTATTCTCATGCTTATAGATAACAGGCTATAAATCCAGTTGGTTCTGTACACTACATAGTGCATATGCTATGTTACCACATGAACAGTATGCTGAGAGAAAGTGAAGTTTAGGGATTTTTTACCCCATGAGGGTAAAAAGCTCCAATTCAAGTGAATTTCCACAAAGTTCTGTCTCTTGGATTAACTGACTTCTATGTTTATTGCTAGAGTTTAGGAAAAGTGGTGTGATTCAAGACAAGCACACCAAAAATGGGTTCTTTTCATCTTGCTCTCTGCAAATTCCTGCAAGGTTCACATGCCACTCTGCAAGGGTAATGAGGAAAAGTGAATTATTATTATCAGCAGTCTGACTTGCTGAGCACAGATCTGCACCTCTGCCAGATAATCTTCTGGCCTTAAAAAAGCAGAAATACATTGTCATTATAAGAGGACCAAAGTGTGAAGCAGGACTTTTTGGTCAAAGGAGACTGGATGAAAAGAGCACACCGTTAAGGGTTTTGTTCATAATGAACATGTGTTCTAACACATGTATATTTTACAAGGTGCAAGGAGGTCTTGATTAGTTTGAGTTTGGAGCCTGGAGGTAAGATAGAAGTCAGTCTGTCCTCCAAGGTGCTGAAATACAGTTATCTATCCTGCACATGTTTCAGATCTCTGTGTTTTGCATTTTGCCAGGAAGAGAGTTTGGCATGACAGATCTCACAACGCAACAAGACCAATCCTTCAATGTTAGTAATGTTTTGTAATGGTTTTCATTGTGATAGTTTGAGCCCCTCGGTGAGATGAGGATCTTGGGATTTCCTTCAAGAATCTGAAAGAATGGTTGTACATATCTGAAAGGCTGCAACTATAAGTAGGCCTAACGTGAACCTATTGTGTACAAAATGCACAAAACTGAGTTTTAAGAGATGGTAGAAATTAAATCTGTGCCGCCTTAGTGGTTTGCAAAACATAAATGATAAACCTAGTGATGTTTAGAAGATGTTACTCTACTTGCCACTTTATCAACCCAGTAAAGATCTGTGTATTTAAAACCTTGTTTCTTACATCAGCACAAATTTTCCTCTCTTGCAAAGACCAATTCCTATATAAATCAGTTTTGCAAAATTAGGACCTTACTGGTTTTGGTAGGCTCTGTCAAAAAGATTTGTCCTGCAACCATTTAATAAGTGGATTTGTGCTTCTTGTTATTTAGCAATGAGCGGACTTTAGAAGGTCTGTTTCATCATCCTTGTTTACCTCCTCCTTTTCAGTGTCACCATACCCATCAGGATAGGGAATTCATAGATTCATGGAGTGATTTAGCTTGGAAGGCACCTTATAGATCATCTAGTTCCAATCACCCTGCCATGGCTAGGGACACCTCCCACTGGACCAGATCACTCAGGGCCTCATGAAACCTAGCCTTGAACACCTCAGGGTAAAAGGCATTTACAACTTTCCATCCTCTCTCTAATCTAATCTGCTTTCCTTAACCTTGAGACTGATTCCTCTCATCTTATAACTACAAGCCCTTGTAGAAAAGGCTTTGTAAAAAGTCCCTTCCAGGCTTTCTTGTAGGCCCCCTTCAGGTACTGGAAAGCTGCTATAAGGTCTCCCCTCAGCCTTCTTTTCTGCAGGCTGAACAGCCCCAACTCCCTCAGCCTGTCCACAAGGGTGAGGTTCTCCCACCCTCTGGTCATCTTTGTGGTCCTCCTCTGGACCCACTCCAGCAGTTCCACATCACTCTTATGCTGGGGGCACCAGAACTGGACACAGTATTCCAGATGGGGTCTCATTAGAGCAGAGTGGAGGGACAGAATCACCTACATCATCCTGCTGGTTGCACTTCTTTTGATACAGCACAGGATATATAGTTGCCCTTCTGGGCTGCAAGTGCACATTACCAGCTCATGTTTAGTTTTTCATCAACTGACACCCCCAAGTCTTTCTACTTGAGGCAGCTCTTGAGCCACTCCTCACGCAGCCTATATTACACATCAGTTTGATGGAGGAGGATGTCGAGATCGTCACAGATCCTTCTTTTCATGTTCCTCTGACACAAACAATACATATCCAAGGTAATCAGGCTCCAGGTAAGCCTTCTCATCTCCATACCTTTTGCTGTAGTAAACAAGTCTTGCATCGTGACTACTTGGGCAGCAGTGTTTAACAATATATGTGCTATACTTTAAACGTTCAGTAGCTTCATCATGTGTGTGATTCTAGACTAGCACTGAAGTGCAATATTAGACTAGTGTTTATCTGCTCCGAATTGAAGTTCTGGGCACCAGCTGAAAAGTATATTTTTGTTATTAAGGGATCAAATTAAAATTGTAAGAAAACAACACCATTATTAGTTTGCAAAAGTTATTTGCTTTGATTAAAAGCATCGATAAATGTGTCTTGGTTCTATAACTGCTCCATTTAGCACTTGACATATAATAGGGTTTTTTTCCCCCACAGTGTAATATCTCCATTGAAATATAATTATTTTGCAGATTGCTCAACTGAATGCCCTTATAAACATGCTGTTAGGGGAACTCACCCCTGGTGATCATCAGAACATCATGACAATACGCACAATTGATGTACATGCAAAGGATGTTGTAGCCACGCTCGCAGCACAGAAGGTAATTTGTTGCAGAGCAATTACACTAATGCATTTTTAAAAGCATAAAATAAAGAATAATTTCATTTGTTGAAAAGATATTCTGCTGGCTTATGTATGGCAATGACAGAATATTTTGATTCAATCCATTTTTGTGCTTTCATATGTTTTTGCTTTAGAGTTGGGTAATTACATTTACCAGTTAAAGAATTGCCATTTAAAAAATATATAGATAGATAGATATTTTGTCCAAATGTTTAAAGACAGCCATTAAAAATGCAGGCTGTAATGTGACAGCAGGTTTCTCATTAATTTGCCTCTAATTACCGATCTGCTCACAATTAATATAAAACCTCCCATTTATTGCAGAGAGCTTGGAAGTTTAAAACGTGCAAAATATAAAACAGCAATTGTGTTGTGTGTGTTATGTTTTCAGACAGCATTCTCTTTTTTTCCTTTCTAATAAAGAGGTTTTATTTCCTTATCAATTTCTAAGGTGGAGTCTGTACAGCTCTTTCCATGCCTGACTTCAGCACTGCCAGGGCCTATTTATACTAATTTACTACTCCATTTTCAGACCATGCCCACTCAGACAGAAAACATGGACATGGCAATGGACAGCATGCAATGTCTGCTTCTTTACACACAGATAGACAGGTAAGAGATAGATGTTGTATCTTACACTCCTCCTGTCTGCAACTAGCTGCAACTAAGGACGGCTCTGACCCCCAAAGGGGGCACAGAGTCCCCACTTTGACTAGGCACTTTTAGTCCAGAGTTAGAGCTTTACTATTTATCAGAGCCCCCCACTTGGAATAGGCAGTTTTAGTGTAGTGTTAGAGCTTTACTATTTATCAGAGCCCCCCACTTGGAATAGGCAGATTTAGTCCAGAGTTAGAGCTTTACTATTTATCAGAGCCCCCACTTGGAATAGGCAGTTTTAGTCCAGAGTTAGAGCTTTACTATTCATGAGGAATAAAAGAAGATAAAAACTGTAGGTATGAATTGTGTGTGTAGTGTATGTGTATTCATCCATCTTCTACAGATTGTCGTCCTTCTACATGTTGAATTTTAACATGTTTACTCGTAGTAAAATTCACCTTCTAGCAAAGTACATGGCTGCCAAGAGCAAGGACTGTCCCACCTTCCCCTAATTCCAAATACCTTCCTATCCCCATGATCATAAAGAGTTCAGTTCCAGTTTGATTGCTGTGGTGCCTGAGAAGAGCCATAGAAGACTGGATGTGAGGAGGAAGTTGTTCAGCATGAGTGGTGAGAGCCTGGAATGGGTTGCCCAGGGAAGTGGTTGAGGCCCCATCCCTGGAGGTGTTTAAGGCCAGACTGGATGAGGCTTTGGCCAGCCTGCTCTAGGGTAGGGTGTCCCTGCCCATGGCAGGGGGGGCTGGAACTAGCTGGTCCTTGTGGTCCCTTCCAACCCTGACTGAATCTATGATTCGTGGATGTGGGGAGGCCTGTGGATGTGGTCTATCTGGACTTCAGCAAGGCCTTTGACACTGTTCCCCACAGCAAACTGCTGGCTAAGCTGTCAGTCCGCGGCTTGGATGGTAACACTCTATGCTGGGTTAGGAACTTGCTGGAGGGCCGAGCCCAGAGAGTGGTGGTGAATGGTGCCACATCCAGCTGGCGGCCAGTCACTAGTGGTGTCCCTCAGGGATCAGTGCTGGGCCCCATCCTCTTTAACATCTTCATAGATGATCTGGATGAGGGCATTGAGTCAGTCATCAGCAAGTTTGCAGATGACACCAAGCTGGGGGCTGATGTGGCTGGGTTGGAGGGCAGAAGGGCTCTGCAGCGGGACCTTGACCGCCTGGACAGATGGGCAGAGTCCAATGGGATGGCATTCAATGGCTCCAAGTGCAGGGTGCTGCACTTTGGCCACAACAACCCCATGCAGAGATACAGGCTGGGGTCGGAGTGGCTGGAGAGCAGCCAGACAGAGAGGGATCTGGGGGTGCTGATTGATACCCGCCTGAACATGAGCCAGCAGTGTGCCCAGGTGGCCAAGAGAGCCAATGGCATCCTGGCCTGCATCAGGAATGGTGTGGTCAGCAGGAGCAGGGAGGTCATTCTGCCCCTGTACTCTGCACTGGTTAGACCACACCTTGAGTACTGTGTTCAGTTCTGGGCCCCCCAGTTTAGAAGGGACATTGAAATCCTTGAGCGTGTCCAGAGAAGGGCAACAAGGCTGGGGAGAGGCCTCAAGCACAAGCCCTATGAGGAAAGGCTGAGGGAGCTGGGATTGTTTAGCCTGGAGAAGAGGAGGCTCAGGGGTGACCTTATTGCTGTCTACAATTACCTGAAGGGTGGTTGTGGCCAGGAGGAGGTTGCTCTCTTCTCTCAGGCAGCCAGCGCCAGAACGAGAGGACACAGCCTCAGGCTGCGCCGGGGGAAGTTTAGGCTTGAGGTGAGGAGAAAGTTCTTCACTGAGAGAGTCATTGGACACTGGAATGGGCTGCCCGGGGAGGTGGTGGAGTCGCTGTCCCTGGAGCTGTTCAAGGCAAGGTTGGACGTGGCACTTGGTGCCATGGTCTAGCCTTGAGCTCTGTGGTAAAGGGTTGGACTTGATGATCTGTGAGGTCTCTTCCAACCTTGGTGATACTGTGATAATGCTTTTCTTTTTCATAAATAGAAATTCTGCCTTAGGCCAGACACACAGTATTGAGGTTTTCCAGAAGTCCAGTCCTTACATAAATGACCTAAATATATAGTACAAGATGCAGTTCAAAATAAACTCACAAAAGTAAAAATTATTTCACTTGAAATAATAAAATACATTTTAAAAGATACTGTAAATGATTGCAGTGTGCATTGAAACCCTCTTGTCCAGGACAACATTCTCTTTGCCTTGTTAACTGGTATTCTGTAAAACTGTGAAAAGGACAAAAACAAACCCAGAACAAAACCCTGCTCAACGCTCTTTGAGTTGCTGAACAAAATCCATTCTACAGAGCATAATCACTTTGTTGTGGTGTGATACATAATAGCAGTTGCATCGAAAATTTGCAGCAATTTAAAATATTCTTTTCACTGAAATTGTTTATCCACATTGCCAAAGCCTTTAAGGAAGTACTGATGTTTTTCTTATTGTCAGGAGCAGCTGTGTCTATCTGCTGTGACTGCCTAACTGCTAACTAGGCAGATGGCACACAGTAGCTGAGGTGTGTCTCTTGTACACAGGACCAACTTTTCTGGCTTGTAGGAAGCACAGCTGCCATGCGATTATGATGATGACAAACCTTATGTAGTTTAGATCTTATGTATTGGAGGCCTTATGTAGAGTTGCAAAGGGGTGATTAGAGTCTTTAGTGCATTGAATAAGTGCTTAAATAATCAAACTGACAAGCTATGTGGAAGTATGGAACCCCTATTTTAACTTTGGGTATGGACTGGAGGGGATGAGCATCTGTAAAAAAACAAGTAAAATTATTTGCCATAGTGTGGTAGTTTGAGCCTAGCTGGGATATTTTGGTGAGAGGAATTAGATTATAGGCTGTGAAGAGGAAACAATGGTGATGCCTGCTTCACTCATAGGCTTGCTGAGATGTATAAGAACAAGAACATAAATATAGATAACAGTTGTTTGCTCTCTGCCTTTGGGGCTGCTCTTCTCTCTGACCTAACCTGCTGCCTGTGTGACTAATCCATTTGCTTTCTAAGCTGCCTGGCTGGCCCTCCAAACTTACCTTGAATGTAAGGCAAAGTCTGGGGTAAGGTAGAGGGGTGAGGAGGAGATGGAAGGGTGGTTGGGAGGCCCTCCTAAGGACTTCTGAGAGAGGTGTTGTGATGGTTTGGGTGTTACCTGCCCCCCCCCCTTTGGAAATAACCCAGACTAGACTCAGCTGGCTCTGGAATTTTGAATGAAGCTTATATTTACAGCTTAGCACAATATACAAGCAGGTATTTACAGTATATACAGTTATATATAAAAATATACAAGGCAAAAAGGTAATACAGAAACAAAACAGCCCTCCCAGAAACTTGAGTCCCCAGGAGGGGCTCCCAACCACCCTTCCACCTTCTCCCACCCCTCTCAACCTTACCCCAGTCCCAAGGAAGAATGGAAGTTTGGCCAGGGGGTTAGGAAGCAAATGAGAGAATAATCAGAGAAACTGCAGAGATGATAGAGAGACAAAATAAAAATGCAGCTCCTAGCTCCCCAACAGAAGAAACAGTAGTGCCTTATCTATGTTTGGATTCTTGTTCTTACACATCTCGGCAAGCCTATGAGTGAAGTAGACATCACCCTGTTTCTCTTTCATAGCCTGTGATCTAATCCTTCTCACCAAAACATTTTAGCTAGCTTCAAACTAGCACAGGCATTATGTTTCTGTATTACATTATTAACCTGTGCATTTCTGTGTATAGCTGTATATATTGTGAACATATGCTTGTATATTGTGCCAAGCTGTAAGTATAAAGCTTCATTCTAATTTCCAGTAGCTGAGTCTAGTTTGGGTGATTTTTCTTAAGTGTGGGGGGGTGAGTAACACCCAAACCATCACACTTAGGTACAGCTATTTTAATATGTTATACCATGTAAACAGTAGCAAAGAGTGTGTCTAGTATTTGTAGAAGTAAAACAGTTTATGAATGAAAAAAATGGTTTATGTCATTAACTCTGATCAGTTATTTTAAGAAAACACTGGACAGTCAGAGCTGCAGAAGACCCCAGACACTTGCCTCAGTTGGCAGAAAATTGTTCTGTAGAATATCAGAAACAGCAACACTTCTTTCTCTGTGTTGTAGTAGTTAATTTATTAATATCTACCTTTTTCTTCTAAATACTTCTTTAACATTCTTGTTAAAGAATGCTCTACTGGGATAGAGCATAAGAGAGCTGGAGGGGTGTGATGGTTTGGGTGTTACCCACCCCCCCCTACACTTTGGAAATCACCCAGGCTAGACTCAGCCAGCTCTGGAAATTGAATGAAGCTTTCTATTTACAGCTTAGTGCAATAGACAAGCAGATATTTACAATACATACAGCTATAGACAGAAACAGACAAGTTAAAAAGTAGTACAGAAACACAACAGCCCTCCCAGAAACTTGAGTCCCCAGGAGGGGCTCCCAACCACCCTTCCACCTTCTCCCCCACCCCACCTTACCCCAGATGTTTTCTTGTGCCCAAGGAAGAATGGAGGTTCAGCCAGGGGGGTTAGGAAGCAAGTGGATTAATCAGAGAGATGGAAGGTGAGGTTGGAGAGATGCAGCCCAGAGCCCTGACAGAGAGCGACTCCCTTATCTATGTTTGGATTCTTACTCTCATATGTCTCAGCAAGCCTATCAGTGAAGTAGACATCACCATTGTTTCCCTTTCACAGCCTGTAATCGAGTTTTTCTCACCAAAACATTCTAGCTAGCTTCAAACTAGCACAAGGGGGTAGTAAGGTGTGGCTGGGTCTCAAGGAAGCAATGAAATGCTGACCAGATGCTGCATTTCCTGTTGATTTGAGGCATTACTTCATTAGACCACTAATCAAAACCATGTGCTCTGCTAACAAACCATTTCATCCCCTGAGTGCTGGAGCACATGCATGCTGTTACCAGCTAATTAGGACCTGCTCCAAGTCAGTGAAAAGTCTCTTGTTGACATCATAGATGGTAAAGAGGTTGATGGAGAATGAATGTTTTTGTTGTTGTTTGCATCTTCACATGGCTCAGCTAAAAATACTTTAGTCAAAAACATGAAAACACTGTATCTTGTTAGTGTTTTTATCAGGTTAATATCAGCTTGAAAAGTTTATATCCTGTAAACTATCATGACCTTGTGCATGTGTGTGTCTGTGTTTCAGAAGCACTGTTGCTAGCCTTTGTTGCCTTAAGAAAAAAAAGGTCAAGCATGAAGAAATACAGCATGAAATTAGAATGACAATTGTAAAACATGTTTCTTTCCTCATTATCTATGAAAAGCTTCTGGTGAGTTTGAGCAGGAAACTTCTTTTTATGTGCTAGTCCTCTTAATGAAGGCAGCAGCTTAGTGCAGTGCTATCTTTCTCCAAATACGATTTCATAGTTTCAGAAACAGTAAAGTGGTAACTTCCTTGCACATGATAAAAACAGCTCATGAGAAGACAGAGGAGTTTGGTCACTTAGATTTCACCAAAGGGGAAAAGATATGATCAATCATGTCTTAGTAGAACTCTGGGATCAATGTGTCGGAAAGGGTGTAGAAGAGCAAACAAAGGAGGATGACTCATGGAGCAGAAGGCAGAAGGAGCATCTTGATCAGGAAAGGGCAAAAGGAATAGCTTGATTCCTTAGAAGCCAATGGAAGCAGACCTGCAAGCAAAGTACAAGGTGAGCAGTTTACAGCAATAACAAGAAATACTGCAAGGTTAGAGGATCATGTGGAGATGGTCACAGAAGAAAGCAGAAGTACTGCAGTGCTAAGGGAGAAGGTTTTCAGAAAGTCATAGATGTCAGAAAGCACATGGAAGACAATCACAAAGGTGAAGAAGATGAAGATCAAGGGCGGAGAAGAAGACTAATAAGCCTGGGAGATTGAGAACAAGCAAGGAGAACCACTGGTGCCTGCCAATGTAGGATATGAAAGAACAGGGATTGATAAGTAGGAGAAGGGATTCCTTAAAGCAAGTGAAAAATATCGGTGGCTAGGAAGTGAAGAAATCTGTCTTGACTGAAGGTGAAGAAAGCTGGGGCAAAAATCAAAACTGAGAAATAGGTGAGAGTACTTCAAGAGCATTTATATGTGGTAAGAAAATGGGAAACATTACTATATTAGGTAGAGGGAACATTGGCATATGCTGCTCCTGGGTAAGATGGCTTTGTGGTTGGATGGTTGGGGAAACAGTACTATGGATGGAATTATGGAAAAGTGTATTGAAATAAGGGGTTATGTTGGGTGGAATTTCCTCATGGAGCATCACAATCAAAATTATACTGTTCTTTCTAAGCCCATTTCTGCTCTTCCTTCTCTAACTTTGGTTCATATCTAGTGATTACAGAAACAGATCACCCTTAAAACATTTTCATTTTACATGTGTGAAATGTTTTGTAATTCTATTCACAATATTCTGTGCCCTTTTGCAAATCTTCACAGGAACTCAGGTCAGCTGCAGAATATAGATGAAAACTACCAGCATGAGAAGTCATCAGTCTAAGGCTTTGACTTATACTTCCCATTGCACTATTTAAAAAGATCAGGTGAGTTGTGTGTTAGCTAAAGTGATAAATTAGAAGTCTGACAAAATTGTTATTTGAGACATTTTCTGTCTTCTGGAACACGAACCCTATGAGGAGAGGCTGAGGGAGCTGGGGTTGTTTAGCCTTGAGAAGAAGAGGCTCAAAGCTGACCTCATTGCTGTCTGCAGCTATCTGAAGGGAGGCTGTAGCCAGGTGGGGTTGGTCTCTTCTGCCAGGCAACCAGCAACAGAACAAGGGGACACAATCTCAAGTTCTGTCGGAGGAGGTCTAGGCTGGATGTTAGGAGGAAGTTCTTCCCAGAGAGAGTAATTAGGCCCCAACCCTGAAGGTGTTTAAGGCCAGGCTGAATGCGGCTCTGGTCAGCCTGATCTAGGGTAGGATGTCCCTGCCTATGGCAGAGGTGTTGGAACTAGATGATCCTTGTGGTCCCTTCCAACCCTGACTGATTCTGTAAGTCTATGATTTGCTATTGCAACGGGCTGTCGGGGGAGGTGATGGAGTCACCATCCCTGGAGGTGTTCAAAAAAAGACAGGATGAGGCACTTAGTGCCATGGTCTAGTTGATTGGACAGGGCTGGGTGCTAGGTTAGACTGGATGATCTTGGAGGTCTCTTCCAATCTGGTTGATTCTATGATTCTGATTTGAAATGTTCTCCATGACTAACTAAACACAGAGATCCAACCTTTGCACTAATTTACAGGAAAAGTTTCACCTTCACTAAAAGTGTTATCTACCCTTATTACTGAGGGAAACATGATTCAGAACATGCTCTCACCTGTCCTGAAGTCAATACTTTTAAGTAGATCAAACCTGATCTACTTAGGCCGGAGTTTTGATGATTGCCCCTCTATGTATTCACTTCATCAAGTGACAGGAAGCAGCATTATCTGGCTAAAGCAGAATGTGGGGAGAAGGGAAAAGACAATTTTAAAGAAACTCAAGTCTCCAAGTAGATGCAGAACCATCAAAGCAAAAGTATCTGCTTCTCTGCCAAAGATGAGAAGAAAAGCTCTTCTTTGGAAACCTTTTCCTGCTGGAGAGAAGATACACCAAATGATTTGGCACTTTTGCTCAGATGTTTTCTTAACCTCTCCTTTAATTCCTGTTTCAGATTCTTTTGTCTTATGGTGATAGATTGAGGAGCATCATTTTCACTCATATCTGATTGAATTAAGCCTCTTGGATAGTCTCTGCACTGTCCTTGGGATTTCAGTGTAAAAAAGACTTCCATATACAGTCAGACATTAAGCTGGAATTGGTAGGAGCTGCATCAAGTTTGTGTTGATTATTGTGTGTTTCTATCGTGTTCATGTCAGTCTGAAGAATTCATGTTCCATAAATTATTGTGGCCTTGTTTCAGAGCAAATAAAAATAATAGTGGCATAATATCAAGGAATCATAATCATCTGAAAAATTAAATGTTGAAAACCATGTGATAGTGTTGAAGTAGAGAAGTAGTGGTGCATTCAAATCTACATGCAGCTTAATTTCACTCTCTGCTTTTTGTTGTGATGATGGGAAATGCCTGTATATAGAATCATAGAATCAACCAGGTTGTAAGAGACCTCCAAGATCAGCCAGTCCAACCTAGCACCTTGCCCTATCCAGTCAACTAGACCATGGCACTAAGTGCCTCATCCAGAGTAAGCCTCTTTGATAGTCTCTGTACTGTCCTGTACCAGTGCTCACCAGTTCAGCAGCAAAACCCTATTTTGGTGACTGCTTCTTTTTTTTAAAGACACTATTAAAGGTAACGGCAGATCAACGCAGAAACAGACATGGTATTAATCACCTCATGACGAAGAGCTGAGCATTGCAGGTGTGGCATTCTGACTTCAAACTAGCAAACACTGTCTCCTTATGTTCAGCCTTCCATATCTAACATTAACATTTCCATACCTAACTCTGGGAAACGGCAACTTAGAGAGAAAACAAGCAAACAAAACCCCAAAACAAAGTCCCATAACAAAGCCAATAAAAAACTCAACCATAATAATTATTTTTTTCCTTTTCTTTTTAGGAAATCAGTTACCTCAGCATAAAGGCTGTTCTAGGAGTGACTGCAGTGTGTTCTTTGTGATCAGACTGCCCGAGTGTGTAGGGCTTTTCTTCAGGAAATCTCCATACTTCCTGCTGGGGCAGATGAGCCAAAAGATCAAAGGCGTCAGTCACTCACCTTTCCCTGGTGATGTTTTGTCTTTCAGCACCGATCACTTGTTCCATTTCTTTGTTGTAATTTGTTGTGTCTTTTTTTTTTTCCCCTCCTTGAGTGGAATTTGCAGACACATTAAGTCTCATTAAGTGCTAGGATTCCCAAAGAACTTATATTAAGCTATTCAGTCTAAGGTCGTATTTCGCAGTTGATAGTGTAGTGTTCTGCAGAATCCTCTGAAACATTGACTGTGCTTGTGTGAAGTCACTTTTACTAGAGTAATTCCAAAGAAAATGAACTGTGTCTTTCACTGATATTTTGTCAGTTATAATTGAGTTTACCATCTAAAATAACAAACCATAGGAAGGAGTAGGCTGCAGCAGATAAATAATTCATTTAGAGTCATGGCGACTGACACATCCCAATAGTTTTTGCTGCTTTTCTCAAGCTAAACAACCAGCAGAGTGAGACAGAAGCACACAGAATCCATGTGCTAGATATGTTAAAATGTTTAGAGTTTTCTCTTGATTTTATTTATTCAATATAACAAGAACTATGTGAAGTCAGTGAACGCAGTGTTCAGGAAATGCAGTTGGTTTTCTTTGACAGTGAAGTAATAAAATCAGACTGTAGCAGTGCACTTTCCTCCATAAAGCAGTCTTTTGAGGTGAAAGAGAGCTATTCTACAGTCATTAAAGAGATATTCTCCACTTCCAAATTACACTGTGTTCTAAAATTTTGTCAAAGTACAAGGCAAGATGATCATAATAGGCAGGTATTTTCTTTCTTCAGATGCGTTGTTCTAGGTAACAGACACCATTCTAGTTTAGTAGGTTGATTATACATTTTATATTATTTATTTATATTTCTATATTTTGTCCCCTCTAGAGTCAGTAAACCCTCCTGTAGTAGGTTTGAACTGGGCTGAGCTCGGGTTAATTCTCGTCAAAACATCTTTCTAACGCTGTATTTTGCAGTGCTGTAGCTGAGCATTGATAACACACCAGTGTTGTGGCTACTGCTAAGCTCAACACCCAGGCTGGGTTTTTTCCAACATCTCCCTGCCCCAAGAAGCTGACAGGACACAGCTGAAACAGCTGATCCAGACTGGCCAAAGGGATATTCCATGCCATATGACATCAGATCAGATGTCTTTATTGATGAACTTGATGAGGGGATTGAGTCCATCATCAGTAAGTTTGTGGATGACACTAAGCTAGGAGCAGGTGTTGGTCTCTTGGAGGATAGGAGAGCCCTGCAGAGGAACCTTGACAGGCTGGATGGGTGGGCAGAGGCCAATGGGATGAGATGTAGGAAGGTCAAGTGCAGGGTTCTACACTGTGGCCACAACAACCCCATGCAGTGCTACAAGCTGGGGACAGAGTGGCTGGAGAGCAGCCAGGAAGAAAGGGACCTGGGGCTCCTAGTAGATAGTAGCTGAACGTGAGCCAGCAGTGTGCCCAGGTGGCCAGGAGAGTCAATGGTATCCTGGCCTGTATCAGGATCAGTGTGGTCAGTAGGACAAGGGAGATCATTCTTACCCTGTACTCAACATTGGTCAGGCCACACTTGAGTCCTGTGTCCAGTTCTGGGCTCCTCCATTCAAGAGAGATGTTGGATATTGGAACGTGTCCAGAGAAGGGTAACAAAGCTGTTGAGAGGCCTGGAACACAGCCCTGTGAGGAGAGGCTGAGGGAGCTGGGGGTGTTTAGCCTGGAGAAGAGGCTCAGGGGTGACCTCATTGCTGTCTACAACTACCTGAAGGGAGGCTGTAGCCAGCTGGGGGTTCGTCTTTTCTGCCAGGCAACCAGCAATAGAACAAGGGGACACAGTCTCAAGTTGTGCTGAGGGAAGTTGTTGCCAGAGAGAGTGATTGGCATTGGAATGGGCTGCCCAGGGAGGTGGTGGAGTCACCGTCCCTGGAGGTGCTCAAGGAAAGACTGGCTGAGGCACTCAGTGCTATGGTCTAGTTGACTGGCTAGGGCTGGGTGATAGGTTGGACTGGATGAGCTTGGAGGTCTCTTCCAACCTGGTTTATTCTATGATAAAAAAAAGAAGTGAAAGAAGGAAGTTTGAGAAAGAGTAGTCTGTGGCAACTGTTCTCTTAAAGTAGCTACCAAGCATAGAGAGCCCTGCTTCCTGAAACTGAACATCGTCCTGATGATGGGAAGTAGAGATTAACAGCTCTCTGCTTTTACTTACCTGCAGCCTATTGCTTTGCTTGTTGTCGTTGTTAAATTGTGTCTATCTTATGACTGGCTTTTGTTGTATTTCCCCCTCTCCCCTGTCTATTTAAGATGGGGAGTGATAGAGCAGCTTTGGTGGGCATTTCACCCCTTCCAGGGCAAAACTACCATATAACCCTGTGAACACTTGAGTACGTTGAAGTCAGGAGAGACAAGGATGAAGATATATGGACAGGACAACTCACAGCTGTGTATTTTTTAAGAAACATGGGCCACAGGTAGTGACAGGACTAGGGGAAATGGAGCAAAGCTGGAGGTGGGGAAATTCAGACTGGATATGAGTGGGAAGTTGTTGAGCATGAGAGTGATGAGAGCCTGGAATGGATTGCCCAGGGAGGCAGTTGAGGCCCCACTGAGCCTGGAAATAAGGCCAGGCTGGATGAGGCTCTGGCCACCCTGCTCTAGGGTAGGGTGTCCCTGCCCGTGGCAGGGGTGTTGGAATTAGATGATCCTTGTGGTCCCTTCAACCTGGACTGATTCTATTATTCTGGATATAAAGTACCTGTCACCATAAACATTATTTGGAACCACCCTGATGGTGTTACATAACATTCCTTGATTTTTATAATTTATTTTTTTTTAAACAGGAATGAAACCTTCAAGAGCATCTGGTGCAAGCTGGCCAGGTGTTGTCACCACCAGCACAAAAAAACACATGAGTAATAAATTGCTACTTAGAACTCACAGCAAGTTCATGTGTGGGACAAACATGGCTGAAGTTAGTACTACTGAAAATTTTGTCTTGACTGTAACAGACAGAAAGGTTCAACAGACAGTTCTTTGGAAAGCATAAGTAAGTCTTCAGTAGTTATCTGTCAAGTAACTTCAGTTCTGATTCATACTGAAGTGATGAAAAGTGTTTCTGCAGGTATATAAAACATATACCAAATCTCAGCAGTTATCTCTGAGTCCTGCTGAGACATGGAAATGGAGATGACCAAGAACCTAGGGTAATCTCTGGTAGCTGTTTTCAGCCATGCTGAGTAAGTAAAATACAAAGTAATGTATTTGACTAAGATAGGGTAGTGAAATACTAGAACAAGTTGTCCAGAGATGTGGAGGAGGTCCCATCCTTGGAGATGTTCAAGACCAAACTTGATGAACTTTGAGCAACCTGATTTAGTTGGAGGTGTCCTTGCTTAGTGCAGGGGGATTGAACAAGATGACCGTCAAGGGTGTCCCTCCCAAGCTGATGCATTCTATGACTGTATGAAAGTTTGGAAACCTGCTAGCAACTAGTGAATTGTTTTAAAAGATGACACTATTGAAACCTGTGACTCTCACTGATACTGCTTTTGGAAGGAGACAAAGTACAAAGAAAACTTCATAACATTGCTACTTATGATAGCAGTGTGCCTAGAATTCAGTGAGCTATCATGACACAAAACGCCAAAGTATCTGACTTTATGCCACCAATTTTTGTCCTGGAATCATAGAATCAGTCAGTGTTGGAAGGGACCACAAGGATCATCTAGTTCCAAGCCCCCTGCCATGGGCAGGGACACCCTACCCTAGAGCAGCCTGGCCTTAAACACCTCCAGGGATGAGCCCTTAACCACCTCTTTGGGCAACCCATTCCAAGCTCTCACCACTCTCATGCTGAGCAACTTCCTCCTCACATCCAGTCGAATGACCCCACCTCCAGCTTTGCTCCATTCCTCCTAGTCCTGTCACTCTCTGAGAGCCCAGCTTTTTATGTAGGCCCCCTTCAGATACTGGAAGGCCCCAAAAAGGTCACCTTGGAGTCTCCTTTTCTCCAGACTTAACAGCCCCAACTCTTTCAGCCTCTTCTCATAGGAGAGGTGCTGCAGCCCTCTGATCATCCTCATGGCCCTTCTCTGGACAGATTCCGGCATCTCCACATCCCTCTTGTAATGGGGGCTCCAGAACTGGATGCAGTACTCCAGATGGGGTCTCACCAGAGCGGAGTAGAGGGGGAGAATCACCTCCCTCGACCTGCTGGCCACACTTCTGCTGATGCAGCCCAGGATCTGGTTGGCTTTCTGGGCTACAAGTGCACACTGCTGGCTCATGTTGAGCTTCTCATCCACCAGCACCCCCAAGTCCCTCTCCTCAGGGCTCCTCTCCAGCCAGTCCCTGCCCAGCCTGTATTTGTGCTTGGCATTGCCTCGACCCAGATGCAGGACCTTGCACTTGGTCTTGTTGAACCTCAAGAGGTTGGCTTGTGCCCACCTCTCCAGCCTGTGCAGGTCCCTCTGGATGGATCCCTTCCCTCCAGCGTGTCTGCTGCACCACATTGCTTAGTGTCATCAGCAAACTTGGTGAGGGTGCAGTCAGTGCCTCTGTCCATGTCACTGACAAAGATGTTGACTTTTGTCCTGTATTTCTTTGGATGAGCAGGCAGAATCAAAGGGGGGAGTGCTTTATTTTCTATTGAAGAGATAGACAAGTTGTCTTGCTTTGTTAAATGGTAAAATCATGTCATGTGTACCTGAAACTTTATGTCAGTTTAGAATATGTGCACCTGGAAAATGAAGTAGTCGCAATTCTATGTGCTTACTTTGTTGTGATCTGAACAGGAGAAGCTATTAACAACATATTGCTGAATTTATCAGAACCAGGTCATTTTGTCTGATAATCAGCAGTGAAAATACTTTTTTTCCCCCTTGCATTGCTATGTATTTTGTTGTCAGGATGGCAATTGCAATACTTTGATAATTGTTAATTAACAAGAATTTCTAATACATACTAGCTGAGTTTTGTAGTGATTATCAAACTCCAGCTGTAATACCAGCAGCCTACGGGAAAGTCATGGATTAGTTACCAATGTAGAGATGTGAAAGGAAGGAAAATGCTCATTTAGAACAGACTAAAGGTCAGACCAAAAGGATATTCATGTGTCTTTAGTGTCCTGGAGCTGAATATTTAGAAGATTTGTTGTTTTTGATTACTTACAGGATAGAACTTCTACAGTTGTGGAAAAAGTTGTCATTGATCATGTGAATTGTGGATGCTTTTTTGCAGCACCCCAGATGCATAGAATTTATACCACGGAGCACAAGGATGGACACTCTTTATTTGCTTATGGCCTACCTAGAGCTGCTGCAAATGTAGCATGCAGACACAGAATGGGCTCCTGAGGATCTTCAGGGGTAAGTAGACAGTGCTATATAAAGAAGATGTAGCTATTACATGTAATATATTGAAGTATGCTAGACTGTGGAGTGTATGTGACTAGTGGAGCCAATCACAGGAGGCAAACTAAAGAGAGCAAGAGAGATGGCTCATATAAACACAAATAATTCAGAGACTGAAATGTTGCTAAAATTCATCACTGGCTCTGACCTAGAAAGTCCACATTCTTTGTTTTAAATTGAAAATCAGACTGAATTGCTTAAAACATGTTAGCAAAGAGTTAAATGTGGTGCTTCGTGCAATCTTGCCCTTGCTTGATGATTTTTTCTCTGCATAATTAATTCAGGAGTAGTCTGATTGATTAATTGTATACCCTTAATTTATATATCTACTGCTGCTGATGAGATTATGTATGTTACATTACTGTAAGAAGGGAGTTGTATTACTTCTGAATCTATTGCAGCACAATAATTGATTTCCTTGTTTTACTGAGCTTCATGTAAGTCTACACTGTTGGAACTGCTTTGATAGACAATGATTTATATTGTTCTGCTGTTTTCATTAAAAAAAATCTTGAACAAAATTAAACAATCCTGAACTATTCTGTGTCTTTCTTGGCCAGGGGAGGTTGCTCTCTTCTCTCAGGTGGCCAGCGCCAGAACGAGAGGACAGAGCCTCAGGCTGCACCGGGGGAAGTTTATGCTTGAGGTGAGGAGAAAGTTTTTCACTGAGAGAGTCATTGGCTACTGGAATGGGCTGCCCAGGGAGGTGGTGGAGTCGCCGTCCCTGGGGCTGTTCAAGGCAAGGTTGGACGTGGCACTTGGTGCCATGGTCTAGCCTTGAGCTCTGTGGTAAAGGGTTGGACTTGATGATCTGTGAGGTCTCTTCCAACCTTGGTGATACTGTGAAAGTAACTGTCATAAGTTGTAATAGATGAAGTATCATATCCATTAAATAAAAATGCATATCTGGTTTTGCAGAGAATATGTGGTCAGATACAAAAATAAGAGTGAATAAATCTATGGTAAAGCTTATAGTTCAAGGAGTATTGTGCTGGTTTGAGCCTAATTGTGTTCTGGGAATTGACTTTTTAAGGCAAGGTTGTTTCAAAGGTCCTAAAAGTCACAAATGGGCTTTTGGAATAGCATCTGTAGAGACTGAGCGTAGTAAATTGAAATTGTCCATTGGACCTGAACTTTCAGATGAATCTGCAGTTGTGGGACACCATGACATAGAGGATCTGAAACTGCCAATTGCTACTCAAACTATACACCACAGGCAGTACAGAACTAATTGTGACTCTTTGTTACCCATTCATCAACTGATTTGTGAACTGGAGAGTCAGGTTGTCATTGAGAAAGCTCAGTCAACTTTCAACAGTCCCATCTGGCCTGTGTGCAAGCCTAACAGAGACTGATGTCTCACAATAGACTTCTGTGCCCTCAATGAGGTGACTCCAGCCATGAGCGCAGCTGTGCCGGACATGCTGGAACTCCAGTACGAGCTGGAATCGAAGGAGGCTAAATGGTATGCTACCACAGACATTGCTAATGCTTTCTTCTCTATTCCCATAGCAAAGGAGTGCAGGCCTCAGTTTGCATTCACCTGGAGAGGAATCCAGTACCAGTTCAACCGTTTGCCTCAGGGGTGGAAACACAGCTCAACGATCTGTCACTCAGTCATCCACAATGCACTGGAGAAAAGTAAAGCTCCAGAGCACATCCAATTCATCGACGACATCATTGTGTGGGGCCAAACTGCTGAGGAAGTCTTCGAGAAAGGTAACAAAATCATTGACATTCTGCTGCAAGCAGGTTTTGCCATTAAGAGAGACAAGGTCAAAGGACCTGCCAGAGAAATTCAGTTTCTGGGAGTGCGGTGGCAGGATGGTCGCCGTCACATTCCACAGGATGTGATCAACAAAGTCTCCACCATGGCAGTTCCCACAAATAAGAAGGACACTCAATCTTTCTTGGGTGCAGTGGGATTTTGGAGACTACACATTCCTGGTTTCAGTCAGATTGTCAAACCTCTGCATGATGTGACTCGTAAGAGAAACAATTTCGAGTGGGGACCTGAACAACAAGCAGCCTTTGATCAGATCAAGCGAGAAGTAGTCCATGCAGTGGGCTTGGGACCTGTGCGATCTGGTCCAGACATTAAAAACATTCTGTACACGGCTGCCAGTGACAGTGGTCCAACTTGAAGTCTTTGGCAGAGAGCTTCAAATGAGACACGAGGTCATCCACTTGGTTTCTGGGGTCATAGCTACAGAGGTTCAGAGGCAAATTACACCCCAACAGAGAAAGAGATACTAGCAGCCTATGAAGGAGAGAAAGCAGCTTCTGAAGTGATTGGAACTGAGTCACAATTGCTTTTAGCTCCTAGATTGCCAGTTCTAAACTGGATGTTCAAAGGCAAAGGTTCATCACTGCATCATGCCACAGATGCAACCTGGTCTAAATGGATGGCATTGATAACCCAATGAGTACTTGTTAGTATAGTGGTGATTATCCTTGCCTGTCATGTGGGAGACTCAGGTTCAATTCCCTGATGGGGAACCAGCTACTAGATGGTTTGATTAGTCTTTCGCCCTTAGATCTGGGTTGGATGACTGATTTGCATGTCAGGGCTGCTGCAGTCCTCCACCAGAGTTTCCTCTGGCCTCTCCCTGCCCAGGCATAGTTGAATATACAAGCAGATATTTACAATATATTACAATTACATACAGCTATATACAGAAATATACAAGTTAAAAGTAATGCAGAAACACAATACCCCTCCCAGAAATCAGAGTCCCCAGGAGGGGCTCCCAACCACCCTTCCACCTTCTTTTCAACCCCCACTCTTATCCCAGAATCTGCCTTACATGCAAAGTGAGTTGCAAGGATCTGTAAGGAGGTGGTTAGAAGCAGAATGATTAGTTGGGTTACACAGATCTAAGCAGAAGCCCAGGGAGAAAACACAGACACTGACTCTGACAGATAGACAGTGTCTTATCTATGTTTGTGACCTTGGTTTTTATGTCTCTACAAACCTATGAGTGAAGTAGACATTTTTTTTTGTTTGTTTTTCACAGCCTATAATCTAGTTTTTCTAATTCCAATTAGCCTCAAACCAGCACAAATTACACAAGAGACATAGACACTTTAAATGGAGTGAAATGGAGGCAACAAACTGTGTTCTTTTTCTGGGCTTCCCAGTGCAAGGGAGGTATATACATATTGGAGGACATCCAGTGAAGGACCATATAAAGACTAAAGGATTGGAACATCTGACATACAAAGAGAGGCAGAGGTACCTAAGACTGTTCAGTCTTGAGAAGAGAAAGCTCAGGGCAGGTCTCTTCAATGTGTATGATCACACAATCAAGCAAGTTGGAAAAGACCTCCAAGACAATCCAGTCCAACCTATCACCAAGCCCTAGCCAGTCAATTAGACCATGGCACTAAGTGCCTCATCCAGGCTTTTCTTGAACACCTCCAGGGAAGGCAACTCCAGCACCTCCCTGGGCAGCCCATTCCAATGCCAATCACTCTCTCTGGGAAGAACTTCCTCCTAACATCCAGCCTAGACCTCCCCCAGCACAACTTGAGACTGTGTCCCCTTGTTCTGTTGCTGGTTGCCTGGCAGAAGAGACCAACCCCCACCTGACTACAACCTCCCTTCAGGTAGTCATAGACAGCAATGAGCTCTGCCCTGAGCCTCCTCTTTTCCAGGCTCAACAACCCCAGCTCCCTCGGCCTGATCTTCAGAAGTCTCTTTCAGCCTTAGCTGTTGTGTGATTCTGTGCTTGTCTACAATGTGTGAAGCTACTTCTACTCCAATAGAAGTAACTATTTTTGAGTTCCCAGTGAGGGTTTGCCTTGCTCTTTATGAAAATTCTGGGCATTGCATGTACATTTAGTGGTTGGACTTGATGATCTTAAGGGTTTTTTCTAATCTAAATGATTCTATGCTTCTGTGGATCTCTAGGAGATAGCCTTCTCCTAAAAGCAAGCTACTTCCTAGTCTTTCTAGAATAGAATGTTTTAAAAGAAAAGAATTGTCTTAAAAGGCACAATGGAGCCCGTTTTTGAAGGTGTGCTTCTTACTCATCACCTCACTGTGAATGAGTAAGTATCCCTTTGTCTGTCATCAATCAGAAAAGATGCAATATGCCATTGAAATTTTTCTGATGACAGTGTTATCCTTCTAACATATGTAACAACAAAAGTACCTAACATGTTTTCTGAAATCTCCATGAATCAAATGAACTATGTTTAGAACACTCCACAAAACAAAGTCTGCCTTTTTATTCTGAACCCTCACTACTGCAGCTGGCTCTTTCTTTACTACCATTGCTAGTTTGAAGATCTATGAAAGTTTATGTCAAGCTGAAGAGTAGAAATGCTTTTATGGACTCAGTTACATCTCTGCAGTTATGCTTTCTCTTGTGATAATTTAAATTAGGACACCATATGAGGGTGTTTGGCTGAAGATATGTGTAAATCAAAACCAAAATTATCTCCCAGGCTTACTTTTGTGATAACCTATGGTATAGTAACTTTTAAAATGCTTTTTAAATCATCATAAAATCATTATAGAATTAACCAGGTTGGAAGATATCTCCAAGATCATCCAGTCCAGCCTATCACCCAGCCCTAACCAATCAACTAGACCATGGCACCAAGTGCCTCATCCAGGCTTTTCTTGATTGCCTCGAGGGACAGCGACTCCACCACCTCCCTGGGCAGCCCATTCCAATGCCAATCACTCTCTCTGGCAACAACTTCCTCCTAACATCCAGCCTGAATCTGCCCTGGCACAGCTTGAGACTGTGTCCCCTTGTTCCGTTGCTGGGTGCCTGGCAGCAGAGACCAACCCCCACCTGGCTACAACCTCCTTTCAGGTAGTTGTAGACAGCAATGAGGTCACCCCTGAGCCTCCTCTTCTCCAGGCTGCACATCCTCAGGTCCCTCAGCCTCTCCTCACAGGGCTGTGTTCCAGGCCTCTCACCAGCTTTGTTGTCCTTCTCTGGACGCATTCCAGTATCTCAACATCTCTCTTGAATTGAGGAGCCCAGAACTGGACACAGGACTCAAGGATGTGGCCTGACCAGTGTTGAGTACAGGGTAAGAATAACCTTTCTTGTCCTACTGGCCGCACTGTTCCTGATCCAGGCCAGGATGCCATTGGCTCTCTTGGCCATATTCCATTGCAAAACAGATTACAGGAAACTGTGAGCGAGCTAACAGTATTAAGAATTTGAGTCATGTGATACTGTCTGGGTGAAGCAAAATTTTTCTTTAACTGAAAAGAAAATCTGGAAAGCTTCTTTCATCTTTGAGTATCTGAAATATTTGGGTAAAAATGGCATGTAGGACTAAAGCATCACAGGTATATTAGAGGATTTTTTTTCTGACTATTCCAACAGAGATTTATTACAAATCTTCTTGTGTGTATATGCTAACTTCGGATTTTAATGCCTTTCTCTTTTCGCTTGATCGTTAGTCTAGAAAAGCACATAGGCTTTCTCTTTTGGAAACTGACAGTATGAAATCAGTCTCTTGTGCTAATCAAATTCTGAGACACATATAGTCTTTTAATATAAGGCCTTCCAGTATTTGAATACTTAATATAATTTGAATATTTAATATAGTGGCCTTCCAGTATTTGAAGGGAGCCTACAGGAAAGCTGGGGAGGGACTATTTACACGGTCTAGTAATGTTAGGACGAGGGGGAATGGGTTTAAGCTGGAAGAGGGGAGATTCCGACTGGATGTTAGGAGGAAGTTCTTTACAGTGAGGGTGGTAAGGCACTGGAACGGGTTGCCCAGGGAGGTTGTGGATGCTTCCTCCCTGGAGGTGTTTAAGGTCAGGCTGGATGAGGCCTTGGGCGAGCTGCTCTAGTGGGAGGTGTCCCTGCCTGTGGCAGGGGGTTGGAGCTGGATGATCCTTGAGGTCCCTTCCAACCTAAACCATTCTATGATTCTATGATTAAAGTATTTATCTGTGAACTACTAACGTAGGGGTTGGTTTTGATAGTTCTGTTTTGCTTTGTTTTGTTGTTTGGTTGGTTATTATTGCTAGCATTAACAACTTCTTTCTTGTATATTTGTAAGTCTGAAAATGTCCAAGTTCAAAGACAACCATAAAACATCCCTGTTGTTTATTGATATCTTCTTATTTTGATATTATCATCAAGTCACTGATGCTTTTGATTGATATATGTGTAGGTACAGATTCTCATAATCAGCAACGTAGTGAGAGGATGGTGGCAGTATGACTCTGTCTCACGTGTGCTCCTGTTATCTTTGCACCCTGCAGAGCTTATACAATGGTGATTTCAGACTTGTGTAGGAAGTAGTGATGACATCAGAAAAGCTGCAAATTCAAGGAGACTTTTGAGAAAGTTAATCTGCCCCTAAATAATGTACTGTATCTAAACGTTTACTGAAGATAGAAAAATATTAAACTTTCTGGTAATGCTGCTGCTAGGCAAGCATGCTAAAGAAGTTGGGGGGCAGGGCAGTACCCATTAGAAATGGACTACAGAGGATTCCAGCATATTCAGTTGCAAGAATGTGAGAAATACTCTTGGCATTGTACTTGAATGCCAGCAGCAGTAAGAGAGAAAGCAGGCAAGTCATTAGTGTACACTCTTGTGTGAGCTCAGGTCTTGATTATCTCTTTACAGTGCCTTCAGACAGTATAGGAAACAGGGCTGCTAAAAGACCTGTCCTTTCTAAGGAAGCTATGGTGCATAATTATATAGGTTTACCTGGCATTTCCAAAGGGACAAATGGCACCACTTCTCCATTCCCTCTCCTTCCTAGTCTTTCTGTTCCTCCCCTTTTCCTTAACTATCAATTTTTGTAAGTGCAACACCTTTAAAGTCCCCCCGGCACAGAAAATGAAGCGTGTCTGCTCGTGTGAGGGGACTGCATCCTCTTGCTCCCTAATACTGATAACTTCCTGAAGTAGCTGCAGAGAGTGAGAAGATTCTGCTCACTTTCTCCCTTCTGTACAAATTTTTTTCTGGTCTTAATGAAATGCAGTGTTCAATCCTACCAGGCTGTACTCAATTCAATCTTTATGTCATATTTTTCACTTGAGTGTTCAGGCCCAAATTCTGAGCAAAGATAATCAGATGCATCTCCTTATTAAATCAAGTTGTCCCTCTCTCTGTAAGTTAGATTTTGACATAAGACCATTGGCCTTATGACTGCATAAGTGTGTGTTTCCCATGCATGTGGCATTGCCTCATGCTCAGATGAGAACATTATGTCAGACATGTTTAATCACAACAGTGTTGATTCCTTTTACTTGGAATGCACCACTTTCATGACAAATGTATGTAAATGCTGAGATAAAAATAGCATTTGACAAGATAGTTGGGCATGTTTCAATTTATTAACACATTAGTTAACTTATTCTGCTCAAAGTAATATATGAATAAGTAGATACATATAAGATTAGCATAATTTTTATTTCAGTCAACATTTGTTCTGTGAGGTTTTTGATTACATTATTTTAATTAAGCAATAAGATATGACAAGCACAGGATTTTGTGGCGAGTATGGCACTCCTCACCAAGTATTATACAGCACGCAGCTGAAAGCTGAATTATTGTAACCATTCAAAATGTGCATTAGTAATCACTCTAGACTGACTGGAGTGCCCCTTGGTGTCTTTAATGAAATATATATTATTCAACAGGGAAAGCATTTATTGGTCATAGTCATCAGAGCAAAGACTTTGCTCTCAGCCAGCAAGGAAGTGTTATTTGTGTTTCAAAGCCTTCTGTGCACTCTCTGAAATTAGTTACCTCATGATGGCACAGTGTAGCTTCGTGATATATTCAAGGCACATACTGTCTATGAAGGAAATCAAATGTCCTCTCTGGAATTGCATAATGTAGTAAGTGTCACAAGTCAGAAATATTGAATATGAGGGAGCTGGGGTTGTTTAGCCTGGAGAAGAGGGGGCTCAGGTGACCTCGTTGCTGTCTACAACTACCTGAATGGAGGCTGCAGTCAGGTGGGGGTTGATCTCTTCTCCCAGGCAAGCAGCAACAGAACAAGGGGGAACAGTCTCAAGTTGTACTGGGGGAGGTATAGGCTTGATATTAGGGAGAAGTTCTTCCCAGAGAGAGTGATTTGCCATTGGAATGGGCTGTCCAGGGAGGTGGTGGAGTTGCCTTCCCTGGAGGTGTTCAAGAAAAGCCTGGATGAGGCACTTAGTGCCATGATCTAATTGATTGACTAGGGCTGGGTACTAGGTTGGACTGGATGATCTTGGAGGTCTCTTCCAACCTGAATGATTCTATTCTGTTCTATTGTATTCTCTCCTATCCTATTCAAAGAAAAGTGCATATTTTCTAAGTAGTGCCCTCCAGAGACTGGGAAAGTGAAAATGTTCCTTTGTACCTGTCTACTGGGAAGGAAAAAAAAGACCAACCTCAAAACAACAAAATTCCAAGCAAAAAACCTGCCAAACCAGACATGTTTTGCATGTAATGTCTGATTGCATCTCAGGCTTAAGGTGTAAGGTAATAACATGCTGAGGATAACAGGTAATAGAATGCTGGGGATAACAATTACTGGTTTATTTCAAGCACTCATTTTGTATTTCTTTTGTACTATCCCTTATACAACGTAACTTGGATTTCTGTGAGTAGTGGCTCGAAGTAATTAAGTGTCTTGGTTGTGGTTGTGTTTCTGAAATGAAAGGACTTAAGTAAACCTTAAGCTCATATTGCTGTCTTGAGTTTTGATATTACTCCACAGATTTAAATAGGGAAAGGCAGATTACAATTTCTGGACCTATGAGCATATCACTGTCATAGCTCTGCTAAAGTCTCACCATTTGATGTGATGTTTCAATTTTTCTGTTGTGCACTGTGTGGTTTAGTAGGTCTATCTATTTGTAACAATCATTTAACCTTGGTGTCAGTTTTACCTTGCTGTCTGTAAAAGAAAACCCACATTTCCTTGGGGTTTCCTTTCAGTCTGAGGTAAGTGAAAGGTAATGTCCTTTGCTTACTCCAAAAACCAGTCCTCTGCTAGGCATATGAGAATACTGTTTCCCTTCATTCTAGCAGCCCAGTCTGAATAAACACATGGGGAAAAAAGTTTGATACCTAGTTCTGAGGTACCTCTTGGTCTTTTTTCATGTTTTGTATTTATATATTATTGCCTTATATGTTCATGGCTTGTGATGAGCAATAATGTTACGTTGCCTGACTGATTCATTTATACTGAATGCAAACTGGTTTAGGAGAGTCTTCCAGATGTTCTAGAACAGGTTGAACCTCAAGATTGCTATGGGGAAGGGCCAAGCATTACCTTGAAGTTGCTTATGAAGTCCACACAAGACTACAACATTAGAGAACTGATTTGGTCCTTCTGTTTTTGAGGAGGTCTCAACAGGTTTTAGAATGTTGATGCCATGTGCTGTATGTAACAAATGATCCAGAACCTCAGGGTCAAAGGCTTTGCAAGTTTGAAAACATCTCTCTGAATATGAGTGGTGAACGAACAAAGCAGTTATTCTCCAAGTACAAATTTGTATTCTTCAAGTGACAAAAAAAAACCACAACACCTTCAGAAAAATTACTTATTTCATCAGTCAGATGCCAGTGAATGGCATAAATGTGTTAAGAGTCCTGTTTGCAGAATAGTGAACTTTGAATCTGTTTGTTTCATATATTAGCCTTAGCAGTTAGTGTAAATGTGCATTTGCTACTTCTACATACCTAAAAGTAATACGAGCGCAATGGAACAGGGGTTAAAAAGTGTTGTGAGATTTGATAAGCTTTCCTGCATTTTATCTGCTCTGGGGCATTGAATCCATGGAAACACTGGCTTTTGCATAGCATTTGCTCATTAGGACTCAATAAAGTCATTACATCCTGAGAGAAATGCACTGGTATTGACTATACAGTATCCAGTCTATGTCACTACAGGTCGCAGATTGAGTTTAACTAGACATAAGGATTGTAATTGTCTAAGTATGATTAATTCATAATGTTTGTTAATTTTATGCCTTATATTATAGTTTGTTATTGTAATGTCAGTCTTTTCTCTCTTTGTTTTCTTTTTAATCTATGTTTTCATGAAGACCCTCAAGGGATTTTAATCTTACTATGATACTAACTAATGATGTCCTTATAGCCCTGTGCCTCATCAATAGCTTGTTCCCCTAGCTGGAAGTTTCCTGAAAAGGATTCTAAAGTTAGAACAGATGGTGCATCAGTCCATTGAAGAACACTGTTTGCAGCCTGAGGAAAACTTTATATTGAAGGTGGAAATAATGGTTTTCTGCTTAGCTTATTGTAAATTCTAAATGGGGTGACTGAAGAGTATAATGATAACTGTTGTTTGATGCCTATGAGTTTCAACATCTGGCTAATGCCTTTATTAGCTGTAGCAGTAAGAAAAGGCATTATAGGGTTTTCTGATTCCTTCACTTCAGTTATAGCATATGGATATATACATTACTGCAAAAAAAAAGTTTAATGTATGTATATTTAAATACATATACTTTATGGAAATAACTGTCTATATTAATATCTGATTTTCACAATCATAACATGGAACATTCAATGACAGTATAATATTTTCATGCCAACACTGGTTTTCTTTTTTAGAATAGAATCATAGAATCAGTCAGGGTTGGGAGGGACTACAAGTATCATCTAGTTCCAACCCCCTGCCATGGGCAGGGACACCCTACCCTAGAGCAGCCTGGCCAAAGCCTCATCCAGCCTGGCCTTAAACACCTCCAGGGATGGGGCTTCCACCACCTCCCTGGGCAACCCATTCCAGGCTCTCACCACTCTCATGCTCAACAACTTCCTCCTCACATCCAGGCTGAACCTACTCACCTCCAGCTTTGCTCCATTTCCCCTACTCTTGTCACTCCCTGATAGCCTCCCCAACTTTTTTGTAGGCCCCCTTCAGATACTGGAAGGCCACAAGAAAGCCACCTTGGAGCCTCCTCGTCTCCAGAGTGAACAGCCCCAACTCTTTCAGTCTGTCCTCATAGGAGAGCTGCTCCAGCCCTCAGATCATTCTCGTGGCCCTTCTCTGGACACGCTCCAGCATGTCCACATCTTTCTTGTAATAGAGGCTCCAGACCTGGATGTAATACTCCAGGTGGGGTCTCACCAGAGCAGAGAAGTCAAATTCATTACCTGAATTTGATTTCTACTTTAACAACTGAATTATTTTAAATTGCCTTTCATATACTCTTGTCTTCAATCCAAACCAAATTAGCCAATATGGCTTTAGACTCCCTCACACAGGGTCCAAGAGGGAAGCACTGAAGATAACATCAGAGATGATATTTTTAAGTGAGGCTGGAGAACACCTCCTTCGAAGTGATAGACCTCATTGCAGTAACTTTGGTCATACTTGACTTTTCACCTAAGTCATTATTCTGACCTGGTGGAATATGTTAACAGGAATCGTGATTGATAAATGTTTTCACAGAGAACTTAAAAAGTCATTGCTTAAATCATTTCTCTTGGTTGCAATTCAATCTGGATAGTGACAACAGTTTAGGAAGCTTTATTTTAGAAATCCCAGATGGTATGTCTTAACTTGCTCAGCATCTTGGCCAGATGTTCTTGAAACCAATTGTCAAAATCTCTAGCAGCATTCTTCTTTAGCTGTTTAAGGTTTTTTTAGCAGTCTAGCTATATCCAAAACATCATGGAAACACATACCAAACTTCAGGTACATGCTGTGAATGCTTTGATAGCTGTGGAACTTTAATCACAGCCTTAAAATGTTATGCTGAATTCGGCCCCAAACACCTAATAAAACATTCAGACAAAATAACGCAGTCTGATGGTCGCTAATTAACTTTGTTGTGGATTTGTGGCCCTGAAGATGTTATGCTTTGTTGGTTTATGCCACCTTGATCTAGAAAACAAATTCTTCAGACAGGCCTATAAAGTACCTGTTGATAAAAAGAGTGGTCAAAGCATTAAGATTCTAATGAGGGCTATCAGAATCTGACACATTAATTATCCTTAATTACAGTCTGTAACATCTTTCCTGAATAAAAGTTCATGAAGCATATGCTGCTTATAGTGAATTTGCAATTACCTTTTAACTAATGCCTAGGCTGAGTTCTGAAGTTGCATGACATTAAAGCTTTCATTTTTCTTTTTCTGTAGCTTTCTCATTTCAGAGTTTTCTTATAGTAGGACAAATGTGTGCTTACACAGAACTTTATTTATAGCACAGATCTGAAGAGAATGTCTGTGACAAGTACAGAAAAGGACTGACAAACGTAGAAAGCATTTGAAATAGCTGTGTGGGAAGTTAAAGAACTTATTTTCCTGTATTTCTTACTGTTCTTCAAGACGACAGTGTATTTGTAATAAATGGTGCCTAGTGTCAGCCACCAGAGGTTTTAAAGGATCTATGCAAGTGGTTTATGCGACCAGATGGATCTGAAAGATGCTGACAGTAGCTTGGAGGTCAATGTTACAGAGTCATAGAAACAACCAGGTTGGAAGAGACCTCCAAGATCATCCAGTTCAACTTAACCACCCAGCTCTATCCAGTCAACTAGATCATGGCACTAAGTGCCTCAGCCAGTCTTTTCTTGAACACCTCCAGGGATGGTGACTCCACCACCTCCCTGGGCAGCCCATTCCAATGACAGATCACTCTCTCTGGGAAGAACTTCCTCCTAAGATCCAGCCTATACTTCCCCTGGCACAACTGGAGACTGTGTCCCCTTGTCCTATTGCTGGTTGACTGGGAGAAGAAACCAACCCCCACCTGGCTACAACCTCCCTTCAGGTAGTTGTAATCAGTGTAACTACTGTGCTTCCCATTGGCTGCTGACCTTTGTCTGGTTTGTCATCAGGTTGGTTGGTTTGGTTTTAATGTTTGTTGCAAGTAATTTCCCTATACCCATCAACTCGTGGAATTAATTTCTATATAACCGAATTTTAGCTTGGATTGATATTTATCTTTCTCTTATCTTCCACACAGATGCAGTGAAATTCATAGCAACACCCACAAAGTATGTTCTGCCACATTAATTTCCTTTGCAGGGAAACAATAATAGTGGCATCAGATGCCCATTCATTAGCAACTTCCTCCTAACATGCAGCCTATACCTCCCCTTGCACAACTTAAGACTGTGTGCCCTTGTTCTGTTGCTGGTTGCCTGGCAGAAGAGACCAACCCCCACCTGGCTACAGCCTCCCTTCAGGTAATTGTAGACAGAAATGTGTTCACCTCTGAGCCTCCTCTTCTCCAGGCTACAACCTCAGCTCCCTCAATCTCTCCTCACAGGGCTGTGCTCCAGGCCTCTCACCAGCTTCATTGCCCTTCTCTGCACATGTTCCAGTATCTCAACATCTCTTTTGAATTGAGGAGTCCATAACTGGACAGAGGACTCAAGGTGTGACCTGACCAGTGTTGAGTACAGGGGAAGAATAACCTTTCTTGTCCTACTGGCCACGCTGTTCCTGATCCAGGCCAGGATGCCATTGGCTCTCTTGGCCACCTGAGCACACTGCTGGCTCATGTTTAACTACTATCTAACAGTACCCCCAGGTCCCTCTCTGACTGGCTGCTCTCCAGCCACTCTGTCCTGACCCGGTAGTGCTGCTTGGGGTTGTTGTGGCCAAAGTGTTGAACCCTGCCCTTGGCCTTCTTAAATCTCATCCTATTGGCCTCTGCCCACCCATATAACCTGTTCAAGGTCCCTCTGTAGGGCTCTCCTACCCTCCAACAGGTTGACAACTAGGTTTACTATATTGAGTCACAGAATCAGAACTCTCAGGGTTGGAAGGGGACCATCTAGTTCCACCTGCTGGGTGCTTGGTACATATTCCCTCTCCTCCCTTAAGGAAAATCACTGGAATTACTTGAGAAGGCATGGGAGTCCTTACAATAAATCTGGGGGTTTAAAAGAGCTTTTGATGTTAAGACAGATGTGAGACACATCTGTCTGTGCCAGTTTATCAGTAACAGTTAATTCTAAAACCTTGTGACTCAATACTCGCAGTGTCACTGCTGGCTGTGACACAATCTTTGTGGTTGGAAATGCTGGAGTGGGGAGAAGTCGGGTAAAAGAAATTATATTGTCAAATACTTTCCCAAAACACCTGCTTTGCTTGCTGACTGCTTGGGTTTTTAAAGAGAAGTGTTTTGGTAAAACAACATGTGCTGCAAGTTCAATGCTTCAAAAGCATTAGCAGCATAACCTCAGCGTAGAACAACAGAGTCTATGAATCACAGTGTGAACTCTAGCTAAATTGAATGAAATTGGTGTATTATGCAAATGCTAGGAGATTTTTGTAGGTTGATTAAGATGTAATGTTACCTATTGTAACGTGTTATAGTTTGTTTGTAGGGAATATCTTTTCCTTCTTCCTGTCCATGCATTTCCTCTGCATCTCATGTAGGCACCAGTCCATGCTTTAATTCATTCTTCTCTTTATCTTTTGTCATTTGTTTATTAAGCCAAATCCTTGTAAACAATTACCAGTAACAGAGTAAATCTATTAGAGTGCATTTCAAGTACTGTGAATTCAGTGCCTGCCTTCTAAATTTTATTTTTATGCCACTTTTTCTACTGATATTTTCTGTACATGAAAGAGTCACAGGTCATGAACTTCTTTTCAACTTAATTCCAGATAACAAGAAAATGTAGCTACGTTCTGGCATTGTTCTTATCATTAGAGACTGAAGATGCTGCATAATACCTATACCAACATTAACTTTATATCACTGTGGAGTGATGTTAGCCTTAAGACTAACAAGTAAACATCTGAGATTCAGTACTGTAAATTCAGTGCCTGCCTTCTCAATTTTATTTTTATGCCTCTTTTTCTACAGATATTTTCTGTTCATGAATGAGTCACAGGTCATGAACTTATTTTCAACTTAATTCCTGATAGCAAGAAATTGTAGCTACATTCTGGCATTGTTCTTGTCATTAGAGACTGAAGATGTGGTGTAATACCTATACCACCATCAACTTTGTCACTGTAGAGTGATGTTAGCCTTCAGACTAACAAGTAAACATGTGAGATTTCATCATCCTTCAGCGGAGAAGCTGGAAGTCCCTAAGATATCTTCAAGCCACACTGGATCAATGAATGACCAAAGTATTCATGAATATGAGTAAAGAGAATCAACTTTCTGACTTGAGCTGAAGGGCCTGTTCTCAACAACTGCAAAAAGGCCAGCCTCTGCTGTAGTCCATGTTAGCTCAAAATAGATTGTGCTTGGTGGAGTTATTGATCATATTCTACTGAATTACTGAAGAGTCATGGACAATAGTGAGGTCAGTGAATCACGTTACTACAACTTCTGTGCAAGGAACATTTTACAGTTGTTTCACAAACAGCATTTCTTTATATCAATGTAATCAAAATAAGTGTAATCTTGATCAGAATGTAGTATAGGAATAACTACATATACAAAAACTATACCTATCATGCTTTACAAGCAATTGTCCAATGCATAGAGCAATCAGATTCGCAGCTCAAAAAGCCTTCACTTGTATGGTGGATCTCAAAATGGGAATTCTTCTCTCTCTACATGTATGTTTGGTGTTTTCTGTGAGGTGCCTGTCATTTTAACAAAAGTGACATGCAGAGTAAAGTGGAAAGGTCCCGTTTCAACCTGGGAAGAGGGTGGGGCAGACAGCTGAATTGTTCTGTATTTTCTATGAAATCTTAATTGATTAGACTATCACCTTTATTCACCACAGAAAGACTGTCTTTCTTTATGATGGATACAACAGCAGGAGAGCAAACTGTTGGAATTGATATACTTTGTTGCTTATCTGAAAGGAGATTTTTTGCCCTAATTTTGCACAATAGTAGAAACTTCCTTTAAATCCCATTTTCCTAACCAGTGCCTAGAATAGCTCTTGTTGTTAGATTCTAAGGACTCTATTGTGGCTTTTAAGCCAGAGCCCACAGTAGGGGTTGTAGAGGGATGCACCGCCCCCAAGAAACTCCTAGAGGGTTTGTACTTGAGGACAAATCTGATGATAGAATTTAAAAATGGAACAGACCATTGTAGATCATCCAGTCCTCCCATCTGCCAGTGCAGGATTTTCCCTCCCAGATATTCTTAATGCATTGTTCAGTGTAAAACTCTCAACTCTGGGAGCTTCCAAAGCCTTGCTTGGAAAATTTTTGCCTCCTTTTTGCCTTCAGAAGTTAGGAGGACACAGCAGAAGCCATGACCATGTCTTTTAATATACATCTGTGTGTACTTTGGACTGGCTTCTGCCTGCTGACTGGTGTGAATAGGGGGCAGATGGGTACGACTTTTCCCTTTGCAGTCTCTGGATGACTTAAACATACCACGTGATCCCTGTGCCCTAGGAGGAGATTTGTAACTGCCTTAAACCATCACCTCTCCTTTAATGAATATCTTAGATTTTGTAAAATATGATCTAAAGTGTAATTACTGAGATCTGTAATGCAGCACAGTTAATTTGTGCTTCTTTCAGAAAATTTTGTCTGAATTTTCTGGGTGGTGATTACCAACCAGGAAAATGGGCCTGAATGTTCCAGTGCATTTTGTTCACTGCTTAAAGGTTGATACAACTATTTTATATTCTTTCTTTCTTTTTTGAGAATGATAGTAGTGCATTCTTCAGTTTTGATAATCATTGATATTTTAATCTTCTAGAAGGATCTTGAAAGATTGCAATTGGTAGACGAGAAGCTCAACATGAGCCAGCTGTGTGCACTTGCAGCCCGGAGGGCCAACCAGATCCTGGGCTGCATCAGGAGAAGTGTGGCCAGCAGGGCAAGGGAGGTAATTCTCCTCCTCTACTGCACTCTGGTGAGACCCCACCTGGAGTACTGCATCCAGTTCTGGAGCCCCCATTACAGGAAGGATGTGGATGTGCTGGAGTGTGTCCAGACAACAGCCATGAGGATGTTCAGAGGGCTGGAGCACCTCTCCTATGAGGACAGACTGAAAGAGTTGGGGCTGTTCAGTCTGGAGAAGAGGAGGCTCCCAGGTGACCTTCTTGTGGCCTTTCAGTATCTCAAAAAGCTGGGTAGGGACCTTTTAGGCTCTCAGGGAGTGACAGGACTAGGGGGAATGGAGCAAAGATGGAGATGGGTAGGTTCAGACTGGACTTGAGGAGGAAGTTGTTGAGTTGGTGAGAGCCTGGAATGGGTTGCCCAGGGAAGTGGTTGAGGCCCCATCCCTGGAGGTGTTTAAGGCCAGGCTGGATGAGGGTCTTGCCAGGTTGATCTAGGGTAGGGTGTCCCTGCCCATGGCAGGGGATTGGACTTAGATGATCCTTGTAGTCCCTTCCAATCCTGACTGATTCTATGATTCTTAATTATTTACTATTTTGCAGCACTCTTGTAAATGCTGTTAGAAAGCAGACACTGGATTTTCAGATGTACTTTAAATCTGTAGTGTAGATGAGACCTTGATTCTGCAGATGTAACCATTATTACACATAAGCAATACTCTCACATTTATAAAGATCATCTCAAGGCTTGATGAATCCATGGAATAAACACATTATCTTTGAAGTATGTTGGTATTTGCATTTCATATAATATATATGAAATCTCCAGTGGCTTTGGTTTAGTGTTATGAGTAGTCTAAATGGGAATGTATTGTACAGGGGAAAGTGTGGGGAGACAGTGATGTACAGAATCTGCTAGTTGTGACTATAATATATATTATATATATACATATATATAAAAGCCTGAAGGCTCCATCTAGATTAAATTTCTTCTGATGTATTTGCCAGTTCTTTAAGAACAGTGAGAAGTCTTTAACCCAGGTGATTGGAGGTTAATACTGGAGTAAATGTGGTTTAATTTTTTTTTCCACTTCAAAAAGAATGAGTTTAAGTCCTCTTTGCCTGCATTTTCTTAACCAGAGGAAAAAAATCCTCTAACGTAGAATTAGAGATTAAAATCTTTATGGGTAAAAAAAACCATGTAATTAGAGGAGACAGAAGCAGATGAGAATCTAAGTGCCAAATGTCCCATTTCCTTGACCACAGAATCACGTAATGGTAGGGGTTGAAGGGACCTCTGGAGAGCATCTAGTACAACCCTTCTGCTAAAGCAGATTCACCTAGAGCAGACTGCATTCAGACATGTTTTGACTATCTCCACAAAAACATTCCACAACCTCTTGGGGTAATTTGTTCTAGTGCTCTGTCATCCTCAAAGTGAAAATGTTCTTCCTTCATTTTCAGATGGAACTTCTTGTGCTCAAATTAGTGCTCATTGCCCCTTGTCCTGTCACTGGGCACCACTGAAAGTAGTCTGACCCCATCCTCTTGACGCTTGCCCTATTTAGACAAGATCCCCTCACAGTCTTCTCTTTTCCAGACTAAACAGCCCCATGTCTCTGTCTCTCCTTGCAAGAGAGACGTTCTAGTCCCTTATTCATCTTTGTGGCACTCTATTGGACTCTTTCCAATAGTTCCTTGTCTGTCCTCAACTGAGGAGCCCAGAACTGGACACAATAATCCAGGTGTGGTCTCGATAAGGAAGAGTAGAGGGGGTGAATAACCTTTCTCAACCTGATGAACACACTCTTCTTAATGAATCCCAAGATACCATTTGCTGCCTTGGCCACAAGCACCCATTGCTGGCTCATGGTGAACTTGTCCACCAGGACTCCAAAGTTCTCTCCACAGAGTTGTTTTCCAGTAGGTCAACCCCTAAATCTGCACTGGTGCCAGGGTTCCTTCCTAGGTGTAGGACTCTACACTTGCCATTGTTGAACTTCATTAGGTTCCTCTCTGCCCAACCATGATCCCATGATATACAGTAGATCTGAGAACTCATCAGGATGTTTTCTTCTAATGTAAATTGTACAAGATATCAATGGCATAAGGATTTATTTGCTCAACTGGTATAAAACTATGGTGTTTTTTTGAGGGGAAAAAAAGTGAGTTATACTTGGGCATTCCATGAGCCTTGATCAAAACCAACCATGTAGTTATTTGAAAACAAACAGGTGGCCATGACAACCAGTTCTTGCTTTTCTGAGTTAAGTTTTATCTATAACAAATATTGAAGGTATTTCACAAAGACTTCTAAGGCTTGAAATTATCCATTTTTGAGCAGCAACTTTAGCTGCAGTTTTCAGAGATAACACTGTCTTCATGAATGCTCTTGTCTCAGGCCAGAATTCATAACTAAAATCATCAGATTAATGAACCATCAGGCTAGCTTGCCACAGAAGGACTGTTTGATTTTAGATGTGAAGATACTTTCCATTTGTAAAGCTATAGAAAGACTTAAGGTAGAAAGGTCAGATTCCAGTATCTAAACTTCCATGCTGCTTTAATAAGCTGCCATCTAGCTTTCTCATAGTTTCAGAATCTGATTTCATATATTCCGTTTCGATTGCTGTGGTGCCTGGGAAGAACCATAGAAGACTGGACGTGAGGAGGAAGTTTTCAGCGTGAGAGCAATGAGAGTCTGGAATGGGTTGCCCAGGAAGGTGGTTGAGGCCCTGTCCCTAGGGATGTTTAAGGCCAGGCTGGATGAGGCTCTGGCCAGCCTGATCTAGAGTAGGCTGTCTCTGCCCGTGGCAGAGGGGTAGGAACTAGATGATCCTTGTGGTCCCTCCCAATCCTGACTGATTCTATGATTCTAAGAGCACTTCTTCCAAACCACAGATGTATTTTAGAGCTGTTCCTAACAGATGTTTTCCATCCACATAGTTGTTCTGCTTCATTTTGTGCCACTTTTCATTTTCCAGATAAATGTGTGGAGCGTTGCATAATTCCTGAACAGAATCTCTCTCCAAAACGTCTTTCAGAGTGTGTGGCTCTCTGCTTCCCATGAGGTAGGGAAAAGGCTTCATTGTTATAATGGTCTGCACATAAAGATATAGGGGCATTTCTTTTCTGTGAGATGGAAGCATAGACAGGATGGTTCTTTACTGTGTGTTTTGCAATTTACTCCTCATTTGTTTATCTTTGCAATATATTTTTGAAGACTGTATGCACTTACATTTTGCAGCAGTTCATTTGCTACATTTTGCACACTTCTGTTCACCCCTGCAGTAACCTCATGGGCTTTCTGCCATCTGTCATTGTTCCTTTATCCTAATGTACAGTGCAGCTTCACACAATTTATGACTTTGCCTGATATTTATTAAATAGACAGGATTATTGCCCACAGATGGCTATGGTTCACAGCCAGAGGCATCTTCACAGAACTAGCAGGAAGAAATTTATTCATGTGCCCATGTGACTTCCACTGTAAGCTAATTTTAGCACTGAGTTTCTCTGACAAGTTAAAATGAAATGAGAACTCCGGGTCAAATTTATGCTTGCAGCAAGTGATGCAATTCCACTGACTTCTGTTGAGTCATACCTGTATGTCAGGTGTGAAATTGACTCTCTGATTTTTTTATTAGGAAAATAAAATATACAAGGGCACATTTTCACTGCAGTGCATCTGTGCAGTTACAAATATTTCTGGTCTTGAAGCGCTACCTTTGGAGCAGAATCAACAGAAAAGATTTATCAAGTCATACAGTAGTTGCCAGTAGATGACATTGTCTGCCAGCTTTACATTTTCTCTGCTTCTTTTTATGGGCCACTGGAGTCATATATTCTGTCATTCACAGTGTGAGACTCAGAACAGTTCTTTGGCAGAGTTAGGGAGACTGTCATGTTGAAAGCGAGCCAACAGTCAGGTGGTTTCATTTGTACTCAATTTTGAGACTAGTTCTCGCAGTGGATTGGACATGAAAATGGTATCTTTTTTTGTGTGTTTGTTTCATTGCTACTGAAGTAGTTTCTCCTAGTAAATGTAAGTCATCTCACTAGTAATAAATACACCAAGTTGAATCAGTGGCTTTTCTAATCTTTAAGGATTCTTGCTTGGTGAAGTGCAGCCTTAAGTGAGTTTGTGTAATAACACTGCAACTACCAATATACATATTAAAGTTGCTACAAATTTCCTTGCTGCAGACTGAAGCAGAAATTCCCAGCCTTCAGATTGTAATCTGCAGGGAGTTTGGTAGCAGTTGAGTTTAGAAAGAATGGCACTTCAAACAGATGCCATCTGGAATACACATTAGGAGATTCTGCTACAGGAGAGCTAGAAACAGAAGCAGGCATAGGAACACGCTGCACTCTCACCCTGCGAAGTGCTAGATTTCCTTGCCATTACACTGAGAAGTCAATGGAAATTCGAAGCGCTCAGCACTTCCATCCCATGTTGTAATTCAGAAGTGCCATATGTAGTAAAATATGTTAAACCAAAAGATGAAGTAAATATGCATTTACTTCATATGCGGCATTGGAATGGGCTGCCTAGGGAGGTGATGGAGTTGCCATACCTGGAGGTGTTCAAGAAAAGCCTTGATCTAGTTGATTGAATAGGGTTGGCTGCTAGGTTGGACTGGATGATCTTGGGGGTCTCTTCCAACCTGGTTGATTCTATGATTCTATGCTAGGTAAAGTCTTGCCATCTGATTGAACAGTGGAATTACAGCACGGATATAAATTCCCACTATTGGTTATTACTGATCTTGTTATGTCAAAGGTATTGCTGATGGTTATTTTTAATGTTTCACTTCTCTGGGCTTATGCATTCTCTCTAAAATGTATGCTCCTTATGTGCTGACACTGCAATCCCATTCCTCAGGAAGGAACAGTATGGGTAATGGAGCAGATTTTCCATTTTACTCCATACACTTTGTTTTCAAAGATGTTTATTATAGATAAGAGAACTGAGAGGTAAAGAGACCATGCCTGTCTGTGGCACATTTGCAGTTGTTTGCTTTGCCTCTACGAACTCAATGCCATTTTGTCCTTCCACCACCATTAATTCTGGCTGGCATAGAAAAGAATGCAGTATGTGCTCTTCTGAAGGTTATAAAGCACTGTGTCAATGTATCATTGAGTCAGTGGCTCTAAACGCAACTTCCCTGCTTCAGGTGTAATGCCTGAAGGATTAGATCCTAGAGGAAAGCATTTCCTCACCCTTTACTACAGATGTTTCTAGAAGGCAGAGGCTAATTTCAGGTCTGACATGTCAGAGCATGGAGAAGTGTCACTGACACAGCAGGTGCACTTAAATATAACTGTCTAATTATACAGTGATGCAAGTTTGCTCCCAAGAAACTAAATGTACAGCACCATGGAAAACATGGTATCTGTCTGTCATGCTGTTGAATAGAAAAGCAGTCTTCAGCAGTCAGGCACATTTCATGTATGAAAGCATAAAAATCATGGTGTAGTAAACATCTGCATCACTCTTTCTTTGCTTCAGTGTGCACACTGTGATTTCTCTTCTGCAGACTTAGAAGACTGCACCGTGTATGCAACATGTTACAGAGAAACTTCTGGAAATGTGCTGCATATGCTAAGGTCTGCTTTCAAGCTTATTTACATAGTTGTGTTTCAAAGTTCACCACAGAACTTCTGAATTGCTTTAAAATTCACAACAGTAATATTAGGAGATAACACAGCAATGTTATTCTGCAGTTACTGCTATTCTAATTCTGGCGCATGGGAAAGGTCACCGCCTATTGGGTACATCTGAGCAGAGCCTGGGGCCTGGCAATGTGTAGGCAGTGTGAAACGGATGGTTTGCTAACACAGCCCTGAGTTGAGGACATACTTCAGCAACATGAGTGTTTTCTTGCCCTTTCCACATGCCCTATAGCAAAATTCTTTATCAATTGGCAATTCTGCCCTAGACTAGGGATGTTTTTTCTCTATGCAATTGTTGAAGCAAATAAACATAGAGAAACAAGAAGCATAGAAATATACTATCATAGAATCAATCAGGTTGGAAGAGATCTCCAAGATCATTCAGTCCAACCTATCACCATAGCACTAAGTGCCTCATCCAGGCTTTTCTTGAACACCTCCAGTGATGGTGACTCCACCACCTCCCTGGGTAGCCCATTGCAATGCCAATAGCTCTCTCTGGGAACAACTTCCTCCTAACATCCAGCCTAGACCTCCCCTGCCACAACTTGAGACTGTGTCCCCTTGTTCTGTTGCTGGTTGCCTGGCAGAAGAGACCGACCCCTACCTGGCTACAACCTCCCTTCAGGTAGATGTAGACTACAATGAGAATCAGGGTTGGAAGAGGCCACAAGAATCATCTAGTTCCAACCCCCTTGCCATGGGCTTAATGGATTAAGATAACCCGTTGGTTATCTTAACCAATAATCAGAGAGGAGCTGCTGTTACCTACCCAGAAAAATGGAGTGGTAAATAACAGTTATTGTACCTTAACTAGATAGATTCATGGAATCGCCTGGTTGGAAAAGACCTTAAGATTGTCGAGTCCAACCATAACATACAACTGTTAGACCATGCCCCTAAGCACCTCATCCAACTGTCCTGTAAACACCTCCAGGGATGTTACTCCGTAAGTTCTCTGGGCAGCCTGTTCCAGTGCTGAATAACCATTTTGCTGAAGGGTCCCTCTGATGACCCAATCCTGTTGTCTCAAAACAATAAGTACGGCAGGGTTATTAAACCATAATGACTCTATTGTCTCAAACAAGGTGTGACATTACCTTGCCTGAATAGACAGGGTGGTGGTTTTGATGGCCCTTAATAGCTCTCTCACAGAGAGCTGCTGGCCTGGCAGAATGGTTTAACAATGAAAAGAGATGGTTTCTGCAGAGGTGGAAATTCCATCTTTTAAAATCACTGCAATGGCATCCTGGAAAGGCCAATGGAACCTCTCTGTGCACACCTCATTCATGCACATTTCTCTTCACAATTTGGAGAGCCCACCCCTCACTGAAAGGGTACAAAAGGACCGCAACTTGTGGGGTTCACCTGTTGCATTTACCACAGAAGACCATGTTGGAATGTAAACCCACCACCGGGAAACTGTTTCACACTGCTCCTGTGAAATGGTCACTGGATCCAAGGAGTGGTGGTCTCTTTCTCTCCTTTCCCCCTCTCCTGTTTCTTCCCATTCCCCGCTCTGTTCCAGTCCATTACTGACACTTTTCATTGGCTTTAAGAAACTTTAGCTGTCAGCCGTTGGGTGCTGAATTTTTGGATCTCAGCATGACCTTCCCTGCTGCCCAGGGCTGTCTTGGGATACTGGGTCATGACACAGCAGTGCACTGAGGCCATTTCTTCTCATCTTCTCACTTGTTACCTGGGAGAAGAGATCAGCCTCCACCTCACCACAACCTGCTTCCAGGTAATTGCAGAGACTGATGAGATTTCTCCTCAACGTTGCATCATATTGTTTATTATTTATAGAGCATATAATTTATTACTTTACTTTCATGGTGAAGTACAGGCATTCACAACCTTGCCTTATGTGCTGAATGTATATCAGAAGGGTAAAACCAAACGAGTTGCATCCCTTGCATGGTTTGCCAAGTGTCTAGTTAAGGCTTCCTCATATTTTACTGCCCATTCATCCATCTATGTTTTTTTTACCTGCTTTTGCTTTTGCACTGAGTAGATCTGTATTTAGTTAGTAGGGTTGACTCTAATGTTACCATGGCTCAGAACTGAAATAATTGCACCAAATGACCAATAAATTGTGCACTTGCAGCCCAGAGGGCCAACCAGATCCTGGGCTGCATCAGGAGAAGTGTGGCCAGCAGGTCATGGTGATGTATGGAAAATGAGACCTCACACCACACAGAGTGTTATCAGGAAAGATATGTTTTTAATCAGTGCTGGGTGACAAGGGGAGGTCATCCTACAAAGTCCTTGCACACTTTCAACTGGTTCAGGTACAATATTTATGCTACAAAATCATGCATATTCCGTTCAGGGGTAGGGTTATTACAATTGGTTCTTGGAATAGGAAGAGATATTGCAATTAGTTGTTGGAACTCATTTCCATAATGTCCCACCTCTTCATGCATGCTCATTGCCACCTGGTGGTCACCTTTTGGAGTCTTCAGAAGGAAGGCAGATGTCTTCCTCACTCTGATCTCTCTGCCTTTCGAGCACCTGGCATCAGTTGTGGGTCACATTCTTGGCTAGACTTTCCAATGTTCTCATGTTTGAATACAGTATTCTTCCTCTTCATGAGAGTGTTTCAAGACCCTTTCAAGCTTAACCCACCTCCTTTGGGTTTATCTGATTGATGATGCTTTATATCAGTGCTTGCATAGTTAATGATTTAACTAGGTTTCTACACTCTTATCTTCTCTAGCCCTTTTCCCATATCAGTGGGAGGTGATTCTCCCCCTTTGCTCTGGTGAAACCCCACCTGCAGTACATCCAAGTCTGGAGCTCCTATTAAAAGAGGGATGTGGAGATGTTGGAAAATGTACAGAGAAGGGCCACAAGGATGATCAGAGGGCTGGAGCACCTCTCCTCTGAGGACAGACTGAAAGAGTTGGGACTGTTCAGTCTGCAGAAGAGGAGGCCCCCGAGTGACCTTCTTGTGGCCTTCCAGTATCTGAAGGGGGCCTACAAAAAAGCTGGGGAGGGACTTTTTAGGCTCTCAGGGAGTCACAGGACTAGGGGGAATGGAGTGAAGCTGGGGTTGGGGACATTGAGACTAGATGTGAGGAGGAAGTTGTTGAGCATGAGAGTGGTGAGAGCCTGGAATGGGTTGCCCAGGGAGGTGGTTGAGGCTCCATCTCTGGAGGTGTTTAAGGCCAGGCTTGATGGGGGTCTGGCCAGGTTGATCTACTGTAGGGTGTCCCTGGCCATGGCAGGGGAGTTGGAATTAGATGATCCTTGTGGTCTCTTCCAACTGACTGATTCTATGATTCTGTGAAATGTTTTGAGGTTGCCCAAACAGCCATTACCAAATTCACAAAATCTGCCCAGTGTTCTCTGCAATACCCCTGCTGAGAGGTTAAATGTTCCTGTAATGTAGACATTCAAAGATTGCCTAATTAATGACTCTACCTTTAAATACTGTCTTTTCTCAGCCATGATGGAGAAAACCTGTTTGTTTTGAGCACAAAAGGAAACATTTACTGAATGACAAAATGGATATTCAAAGCAATCCAGAACAAAGGCAGTGAACACTGTGTAACAAAGAAAATGAACATTTGTGGCTAATCTCTTTAATATCTGAGTTTGACACCTATCTTCAGTGAAATACTTTGCTGTTCTCATATCAATCAACCAGACAAAAACTACAAAGCAAAAGGTGTGACTCATGCACTCCCTGGTTCATTCAGCCAAAAATACAGAGCAGAGCAGATCCCATAGTTTCTTGCTTTCAAACGCTGTCTCTGGCTCCCAGCCTTGCTTCACTATCACCACCCTGCCGAGAGTTGCTACTGTCAGCAATCCTTAAATGTCACATATGCAGAAATCATTCTTCAACCTCAAACATGTATAGGCTCTTTTAAGGCAAGCATCAATCCTAACTTGCTTCTCTTGCCCGTATTCTTTTATACATTCAGCCTTCAAGATTCTGCTGCCATCCCTAGCTAGTGCTTATACCATGAGTTATTTGGAGTCAAGATACTTTCTTTGGAAGAGAAAAAAAGGTTTTGCTGATTTGTTGGGGTTTTTTTTGATTGTTTGTTTTTCGTGAAAGCTCTGAAGAATCTACCCTGGATGAGCTACATGGCTCTGAAAAACTCTTTTTATGAGTAAGAAGTAAAAGAGATGGTTACTATGTGATCTGGCATAGCTTCTGGATCAGGGATTTAGATTTATGTCTTTATTCTGATGTATTTTTCTCCCTTACATTCAGAGTTGTTTTCCCTATGTGAAATATCACTATCTCTATATTGATATAAATCTCTTTAAAATTATATTTTCAGTTGTCACAGGATCATAGGATCACAGGATGTCAGGGGTTGGAAGTGACCCAAAGAGATCCAATCCAAACCCCCTGCCAGAGCAGGACCATACAGTCTAGGTCAGGTCACAGAGGAATGCATCCAGATGGACCTTGAAAGGAGACCCCACAATCTTTCTGAGGGGCCTGTTCCAGTGTTCTGTGACCTTTACAGTAAAGAAGTTCCCCATTCTGTTGAGGTGGAACCTCTTGTCCTGCAACTTACATCCATTGCTCCTTGTCCTATCACAGGAAGCAAGTGAGCAGAGCCTGTCCTCCCCACTCCTTACCCCCAGCCCTCAGATATTTATAGACTTAAGTAGTCTCTCCCCAACTTTCTTGTTAAAAGTTTTTGGTTCCTGTAAGCCATGCTAGCACAATACAGACTCCATGGATCAAACAGAGTGCTCTTCTTTGTCATAACGGAGTTGTGAATCTGACTATAAATAATCTGAGTTGAATTTCCAAAAGACTTCGTATTTGTACATGAATTGACCCAGGTGGATTCTGCTTGGTTAGTACAGAAATGCATTTCTCCTTGGGCTAGAAAGCAATAGCTATTCTGATGAAAAGCATCAAGGAGATACTTGCTGCTGACACTAGGGAAATGGTGACACTGCACACAGTTATTGATTTCTCAGAATGGGCCACATCAGTTCTGAGCACTGGATACTCATTTCCCTAGTGAAAACTGGCAGGAACATTGTGTGTTTAGCATATTGGAGATATATCCCACGGCTTGGATGGCAACACTCTGTGCTGGGTGAGGAACTGGCTGGAGGGCCGAGCCCAGAGACTGGTGGTGAATGGTGCCATATCCAGCTGGCGGCCAGTCACTAGTGGTGTCCCTCAGGGATCAGTGCTGGGCCCCATCCTCTTTAACATCTTCATAGATGATCTGGATGAGGGCATTGAGTCAGTCATCAGCAAGTTTGCAGATGACACCAAGCTGGGGGCTGATGTGGCTGGGCTGGAGGGCAGAAGGGCTCTGCAGCGGGACCTTGACCGCCTGGACAGATGGGCAGAGTCCAAGGGGATGGCATTCAATGGCTCCAAGTGCTGAGTGCTGCACTTTGGCCACAACAACCCCATGCAGAGATACAGGCTGGGGTCGGAGTGGCTGGAGAGCAGCCAGACAGAGAGGGATCTGGGGGTGCTGATTGATACCCGCCTGAACATGAGCCAGCAGTGTGCCCAGGTGGCCAAGAGAGCCAGTGGCATCCTGGCCTGCATCAGGAATGGTGTGGCCAGCAGGAGCAGGGAGGTCATTCTGCCCCTGTACTCTGCACTGGTTAGACCACACCTTGAGTACTGTGTTCAGTTCTGGGCCCCCCAGTTTAGAAGGGACATTGAGATGCTTGAGCGTGTCCAGAGAAGGGCGACGAGGCTGGTGAGAGGCCTCGAGCACAGCCCTACGAGGAGAGGCTGAGGGAGCTGGGATTGTTTAGCCTGGAGAAGAGGAGGCTCAGGGGTGACCTTATTGCTGTCTACAACTACCTGAGGGGTGGTTGTGGCCAGGGGGAGGTTGCTCTCTTCTCTCAGGTGGCCAGTGCCAGAATGAGAGGACACAGCCTCAGGCTGCACCAGGGGAAATTTAGGCTCGAGGTGAGGAGAAAGTTCTTCACTGAGAGAGTCATTGGACACTGGAATGGGCTGCCCAGGGAGGTGGTGGAGTCGCTGTCCCTGGAGCTGTTCAGGGCAAGATTGGACGTGGCACTTGGTGCCATGGTCTAGCCTTGATCTCTGTGGTAACAGGTTGGACTTGATGATCTGTGAGGTCTCTTCCAACCTTGGTGATACTGTGATAACATTAAGTACCAACATTGCTTTCTGTGTCCTGTAGAAATTTATCACATATATTTTTTAATAAGTTCTTTTTATATATATATATAACTCTACAAAGTATAATGACAGATCACCTTTCTGGCTGAAACAGTTTGTCCTGTTACAGTATGATATTGTGGTGTGAAAGTATCATGGTGCTATCAGTAGGTTATGCAACTGAAACTTTTGAATTGCAGTTTTATTATTACTTTTCAGTTATTTAAGGATGGTGTTCTGCTTGACTCTTGAGTTGATATACAGATAGGAAAATGGTGACCTGAAAGAAAAAGCATAAAAACAGTTGCAAAATATATATCTGGCAATTTTTTTTTCTACATGCAAATATCCTAAGTTGGGAACTATAGGAGTAAAAATCCCCTAGCGACTAGAAAATTGTTGTTCAAACCCATAATTCTGCTATCTCTTTATAAACTACTGGCAAGGCTAACTGCCCCTCCTTTCCTTTTCCTCCAGCCTGCTGTGTCTGGCAGGAGCTGCTTCTATTGGGACAAACATGTAAGGAGTAGGCCTGTTTGGGGGCCTCCAGAGGTTTTCATAGAGTTATACAATCAGCTAGGTTGGAAGAGAACTCCAAGATCATCCAGTACAACCTAGCACCCAGACCTCTCCAATCAACTAGACCGTGGCACTAAGTGCCTCAGCCAGGCTTTTCTTGAGCACCTTCAGGGACAGCAACTCCACCACCTCCCTGGGCAGCTCATTGCAATGCCAATCACTCTCTCTGTGAAGAACTTCCTCCTAACCTCCAGCCTATGTCTCCCCTGGCACAACTGGAGACTGTGTCCGCTTGTTCTGTTGCTGCTTGCCTGGGAGTCTCTAGTTGTGCTGGGAGAGGTATAGACTGGATATTAGGAGGAAGTTCTTCACAGAGAGAGTGATTGGCATTGCAATGAGCTGCCCAGGGAGGTGGTGGAGTCCCTGTCGCTCCACACCCAGGGAGGAGTTCAAGAAAAGACTAGATGAGGTACTTAGTGTCATGGTCTAGTTGACTGGACAGGGCTGGGTGCTAGGTTGGACTGGATGAGCTTGGAGGTCTCTTCCCACCTGGTTGATTTTATATATATATAAAATTGTACATAGGCAGGGGGATTTCTGTAAACAATGTGGCAGAAACCTGATTTAAGCCTCTGAATTCTGCAAACTATGTTGACAGATGATGTCTTTCTGATCTTGTGTTGAAGGTAACTTTATACTCCATGTAGGAGTAAGGCAGGGAGCTGTGCACCCAGGATTACATTCAAGGTCAGGCTGAAGCTTCTTTACTGAGGTGGAAATGGTGTAAGAGTGTCGCACTATGTGAAGCAGCAGCAGCCACAACCCAATATTTGACTTTGGCCAGACACTGCTCTCACAAGGGCAACCCACAACAGCATCAGGAAACTCTTCTTTGTTTACAGTACCCTGGAAATCCAGGTCACACTTTGTGTTGTCTTCCAACACATGATATTTTCCAGGTCTATTTTTCTATTTTGACATCCTTCCAGTTCCTTGGGAGATTTAATTTCTATCTGCAGTTCCTGTTCCCATTTTCCCATAGAGGCTTCCATCTTGGTGGATCTTTTTTTTAACCCTTTCATTTTTAATGGCCATATGGTTCTCTGGGGAGCCTGCCTCTGCTACCCTAGAGAGAATTTTGCAGACACATTAAGGCAATCTGCCTTTTCACTAGGGACCAGACAACTAAAGATGTGCTATCACTAGTATGCCAGTTTTATTTGTATTAAAGCACCTCTGCCTTGTAGTTAGGGAAATTGTGCTGAGTTATTTTAAACATTTATTCAATAGCTTTGATTTAGCTTCTTCATCATTTACTTGTTTGCAAGGATTATCTGCTCTGCATCCACCTGGATCTTCTATTTGATTATATTTTGCGATCTAAAATTTGGCTAAAAGAAAAGCCCTCAAGGTTGACAAGGACTAGAATTGACAGAACTATGGCTCTTTGAAATCCCTGTTGTCCATTTAAATTTTAATGTTTCTATCATTTGTTCCTCAGTGTAAATTAACAGCCATGGCAGTGTGTTGGGTTTCTTTTCTGAAGTCAAGACTTTAAATTTAATTCAATAGCCTAGATTTACAGCTATTCTATATTTCACAAGGCAGAATCAATAATGTGACTGAAGTGAAGAAGATAAAAATTTATGGTATCTTGCAATTTAATGGTTGAAAAGATGCAATTGGAGAGATCATAAATTGTGAAGGAGTTTATGCTTCATTGCTCCTGATTCAGTGCTTGCTGTTAGAACTTGATTTGTGACTATTCACAAGGTGTGATTAATGGTGTGATCGATGCTTGCTTCAGTGCAGTAAAGCAGTTGTAATGCTCTTCATTAGAATAAATAAAATAAATTGACTGAAGCTTTATAAAAACTGTGTAACATTTAAAATCTAAAATGTCAATTTTTTTTCCTGTTACAATTTAGGTTTCTTCAGGCAGTTTCCACCTACATCACATCACTCATTGTCATTCTTTTTGGATATTATAGAAATCTATGTGGGTTTGGGTTAGCTTTATGCAAAGCTCAGTGAAGAGGAAAAAAAAAAAAAGGAGTTGAATAGGGCTGACTGGAGTCTAAGATTTTCTAGTGGCTGTGTTTTGCCATCCTGCAGAAGTACATTTATTCTCCTTTAACACATACAGGTTTAAAGGAGGCAAGGCAGAAAACGACTCTTCCATACATAGCTCTACTAAAAACAACAATGATTTTCATTGTTTTTAAATGGGATGGATATATGATTGGCAGCCTAGCAGAGACAATGAAGATAAGGAGGGTTTTTTTTTGAGTGGCATTTTTTTGTTTTAAGGATGTTCATTACATAATCCAATGCTATCTCACAGTATGCTCTAAAACACACAGAGGAATACGAGACATCTGCAACAGCCCTAGAAAGCAGTAGAATATAGTGATTTTCATGTTATTATTTGAAGAATTGGGCTCCAGGAGATGCAAATAGTGTAGACAGTGCCCTAAGATACCCTGCACATGCCAGTTAGGTCCCCTGAAGTATATAGATTATTTTGAAGTTTAAGAATATGCAAGTTTAAACATGCTGTGTAAAACCTGGGGAGTGAAGAAATTGTACCATGGAATTTAGGGAAGACTCTATTGTGTCTTCAATCTGGAGCTTTTCCATTTGCTTTTGTTTGCCTCAGTGATAGATAAGCCTTGTAATTAGCTGGAAAAGTTTACTGGATTTTCATTGTTGTTCCCTCATTTTGCTTTTCTCCAATGTCCTTTGTCATGATGTGTGTAGAGATTTCAGATTTGTGCTTGATTTTAAGAGGAAGCCTATAGCTAAATCTAAAGTTACTAGACAGCAAGGCACCATTTTAACAGCAGTGAACTAAGCATTTCCTATCATTTGTATATCTTAAAATATGCTGTAGCACCTCCAGGCATCAATGATCATGTGTTTTCTGATTGGAATTGCAAAGAGAATGAAAATGTAAGGAAAGCACTAATATTTTGGAAACATATAGCTATGTCAAATTAATGTTTCTATTATTCCACATAGTATTTACAGAGTAGCAGTTATCACTTCATAAAAAAAAAAGGTAGATCATATTCTGTCTGTCAGCAGTCTGGCAGAGATTCAGATATTAACTGCAATGCATTCTGACAGTAAACACATAGTAAAATGTGTGAGACTATAATGTAAGTAGCTAAGCTTTTCTTCTGTAGATGATTTTTTGCTCCCTCACTGTCAGTTGAGAAGCCAGCAATTCACACACACAAATGAGTTTCTGTGAGTCATAAAAACTGGGTTTGGTAAGAAGAGACACAATATAACTACATCCACAGCCCCTTGAGCATTGTAGTTGAAGGATCTCAAGAGCCACAGTGCCATAGTGGACAGGAAGCCATAGTTCTATGAGGCAGTCTCGGTTCATTGACCAGTTGATGGGGCACTTAGTGCCATGGTCTAGTTAATTGGATAGGGTTGGGTATTTGGTTGGACTGAATGATCTTGAAGGTGTCTTCAAACCTGGTTGATTCTATCATTCTTTGACTTCGCTTCTATCCATCAACTATCCAAAAGTGTAGGTCTGCAAGGAAATGCGAAGCTCTAATTGTGGTTAACAAAAAGAACTCACTTGTTTGGTTGGTTTGTGTTTGTTGTTTTTTTTTTTCCACCAGGGGAAAAATGATGACCTGATGACATATCCAGCCTATTATGTTAATTTTAGAAGGTAATGCTAATCTGAGGAGGTAACACTGAATCCTTAGAAAGTATTATCTTACTTTATTGTTACCAAAATGTATCATCGGTCTTGCTTTGTCCAACGGAAAAGTGAAGCACTGAACAATTTCTCCAAAGTCATATGCCAAATCTACTGCAGTGTCTTTTCCACCTTCTTCTTAGACCTGCACCATGTTCATTTGGCTTTTGTGTCCCCCTTGTCAATGGAGAAGGGCCACACCCATTTATGAGGAGAGCCAGAAAGAATGCTATGATAGGATTTTATTTGAGATTATTTTCTTACTTCCAGCTATTAAAATTAATTTCTTTTAAGTGGTTATGTTTATAGTTGTTTGGGCAGTTTACTGATATATTCAGCCAGAAACATATGGGAAATACATGAACCCTGGTCTAGGGTAGAGTGTCCTCATCTAGGGTAGGGTGTCCCTTCCCATGGCAGGGGGGTTGGAACTAGATGATCTTTGTGGTCCCTTCCTACCCTGACTGATTCTATGATACTACTATTCTATGAAACAGAAGATTTCGTTAACAGGATAATGAAAGATGATTTCACTGTGAGAGCTGGATGTTAGGAGCAAGTTCTTTCCAGAGAAAGTGATTTGCCATTGGAATGAGCTGCCCAGGGAGGTGGTGGAGTCACCATCCCTGGAGGTGTTCAAGAAAAGATTGGCAGAGGCACTTCGTGCCATGGTCTGTTTGATTAGACAGGGCTGGGTTACAGGTTGGAATGGATGAGTTAGGAGGTCTCTTCCAGCCTGTCTGACTCTGTGATTCTATAACCTGAATATGACACATGGTAGGGGAATGGCTCAGATTAGGCCAGATACTGAAAGCAGTGTAATACCAGAGAAGGAGACTATTGCCATGTTGAGGGGGTTGGGAGCACTCTAGCTGCTTGTTGTATCTAATCTGACCTCTTCAGAAACTGCTGGGCTCTACACTGTGCTGTGTATGGACATCCTCAGTTAGCTCCACCAACAGTCAGGGTTTCACCTGACAGAGAAAGTTTTTGTGAAATAGAAGAGGATATGAATTGAAATAGCTCTTCCACAATGCCTCTCAAGATAGACTTCTTTTCTTTCCCTTTTCTCTGATAAATGCCTTTCTGCAGTCTAACTTAGTTCACTTCAAAGTGGACTAAACAAAAAGGTAGAAAGGGATTGTTCACATAGGACACTACTTCAGAATAGTTATCCCTGGCTTTTTCTGACTGGGCAGAAATAGTAAATAGTTCCTCAGAAACTCAGTTGCTTTAAATATAGAGAGAATCATACAATCATAGAATCAACCAGGTTGGAAGAGATCTCCAAGATCATCCAGTCCAACCTAGCACCCAGACCTCTCCAATCAACTAGACCATGGCACTAAGTGCCTCAGCCAGGCTTTTCTTGAGCACCTTCAGGGACAGCAACTCCACCACCTCCCTGGGCAGCCCATTCCAATGCCAATCACTCTCTCTGGCAACAACTTCCTCTTAACATCCAGCATAGACCTCCCCCAGCACAACTTGAGACTGTGTCCCCTTGTTCTGTTGCTGCTTGCCCGGCAGAAGAGACCAACCCCACCTGGGTACAGACTCCCTTCAGGTAGTTGTAGACAGCAAAGAGCTCACCCCTGAGCCTTCTCTTCTCCAGTCTGCACACCCCCAGCTTCCTCAGCCTCTCCTTACAGGGCTATGTTCCAGGCCCCTCACCAGCTTTGTCACCCTTCTCTGGACATGTTCCAGTATCTCAGCATCTCTCTTGAATTGAGGAGCCCAGAACTGGACACAGGACTCAAGGTGTGGCCTGACCAGTGTTGAGTACAGGGGCAGAAGAACCTCCCTTGTCCTACTAGCCGCACTGTTCCTGATCCAGGCCAGGATGCCATTGGCTCTCCTGGCTACCTGTGCACACTGAGGATGACTTTACTAGTGCCACCACACAAAGGTAGCCATGTAACTCCAGCTTTACATGCCCATGATATTCCATGTGAACATTCAGATAGTTCATGCTTTCTATGTATTTTTCTTCCTGAGTGAAAGCTTTTTTTTCTTGTCCAAACAAATACATTTCCTCCTTGTCTGGGTATCTTCTGCAAATATTGGCTTATTGTTTGCATCAAACATTCTCCTGACTGTTTCCCATTTCTTTGTAGCATTGGCAGTGCTGAACAGTTAGTATTTAAAATCACAGAATGTGAAATTCTCAAACAATTTCATGTTCCAGACAGAATATCTGAGATATGGTACAGTTTACTCAAGGTTATGCTTTGAGCTTGTCTCCAGGCCCTTATTTCCTTAAGCTCGTTGCTGCATCCTGTCCAGGAGGACATTCCAGTGTGGGGAAAATGATGCCTTTCTTCCTAGTGGTATCTTCATGCTTGTTAAAGGAGGTGTTGGCTCTAGTAGCAGTAACCAGCAGATGCTGCTGAAGAGCATTGGTACCAAACCTACTCTCTTTTGTCATCACTGTTGATACTGAAAGTGATACCATTTATTCCTCTTTTGCTGTTGCAAATTTGAAATGGGCTAGAGAAAGAAAGGATTACAGTCCTGAGATCCTTCTTTCACAGCTACTGCTTTGGTGACGGGAGCACGTAGCTGTAAGTTAATGGAGAGGTAGGAATCATGATGATGGAACAGTGGTATCCATATAGTAGTGCCTCCGATCAATACATAAGCATCTCTCTGCAATTCTTGTTGTGCAGTCTTACATTGGTTTGTGTAAAATAATAGAGCTCAGCTGAGCAGTCATTTATAGATGAAGTGAAGGCTTCCAGACATGGAGTATTACTCCTTTTGGGGAGAGGGGAAGTGCCAAATTGTAAGTTGTATTTTTTTACTTACTTGCCTTCTAATATTTAGTTCCCCCTCTTTGAAGGGAAGGCAGGGAATAAAAGTGAAATCACTTGCTATGCTTAAATACCCACCCAGCAAAGATTGAGGACGTAGAGAAACAAAGTAAGGCTGAGACATCTTAAAATGTAATTTCTGAGACAGTCTCATATGTAAGTAAGGGGAACTGCAGCACTCTCCCTGTTAGCACAAAGATGCAGAATTCAGAGATTAATTCACTCCCTGCTCTTAATTTGGTATAGTGTTTAGTTGTAGTGTCTCACACTGAGGAAAATTTTGGTTTTTCTGCAAAGCAGAATTTTGCAGCCTCATACATTTCAGTAGTAAGACAATGTTAGTGTTTACTCTTGTATGTGACCTAAGTTAATTGCTAAGTAATCATATATTCCTTTTTCCTGAAAAGGAATCCTCTGGTCAACTCTTTTCAAATGGCCATGAACTTGTACTCTCTATTTAATATTACTTAGCTGAATCCTTGATTTAGTTTTCCCTATGAAATTGTTCCAGTCCCTTGAATACAAATTTTACTTCTCTTCTGACTTGCTTCCGTATGATAACGTCATTCAAAGAAAACATTGCTGAAGAGTGGAGAAGGAATGTTGTTTTCCTGCTCCATTGTGTAGCATGGATCCGAATCACATCAGCCAATGTGCTCAATTATGCTTTGGCTTTTCATACAAACAATCCTTTCCCCAGCAAATTAATTTCCCCTACAACTGTAAAGCCTCCTATTTACTACTACTTGAGATAGCAGTGAGCATTTCAGTACAGTTGTATAAACACATTTAGGAAATTCTAGTCTTGTCTTCCCTTTGTTATGATCACTATTTTTTCTGGTTCTGAATGTCTATGTCTAGTTTCTAGCAGTTTCTTACAGCTGCCTCACAGTTCATTAGGGGGTTGCTCAACTTATTAGGAACCAATCATGCATTCATACCTTCTTCCATCTGAAGTGCACTTTTAAATGTTACACCACACACTAATCAAGTTGAACATAATAATGAGAGCACGTTCACATTGTTAAGGTAAATGACCCAATGCATTCATAGTGAAGACGTATTTGAGCTAGAGTTTGTGCTTGTCGTTGCCATATCCAGCGTTCCGGGCAACTCTTCTGCATTTTGTTGCTTTGTGGGCAAGTCTTGCAAATATGTGTCGATTACTGATACATTGCTGGTCAAACTGTGCACATTGCTGCTTTGTGATGAAGTTCACAGAATCATAGAATCAGGGTTGGAAGAGACTACAAGTATCATCTAGTTCCAACCCCCTGCCATGGGCAGGGACACCCTACCCTAGAGCAGCCTGGCCACAGCCTCATCCAGCCTGGCCTTAAACACCTCCAGCGATGGGGCCTCAACCACCTCCCTGGGCAACCCATTCCAAGCTCTCACCATTCTCATGCTCAACAACTTCATCCTCATGTCCAATCTGAGTCTCCCCACCTCCAGCTTTGCTCCATTCCCCCTAGTCCTGTGACTCCCTGAGAGCCTAAAAAGTTCCTCCCCAACTTTTTTGTAGGCACCCTTCAGATACTGGAAGGCCACAAGAGGGTCGCCTGGGAGCCTCTTCTCCAGACTGAACAGCCCCAGCTCTTTCAGTTTGTCCTCATAGGAGAGGTGCTGCAGCCCTCTGATCATCCTCATGGCCCTTCTCTGGACATGCTCCAGCATCTCCACATCCCTCTTGTAATAGGGGCTCCAGAACTGGATGCAGTACTGCAGGTAGAGTCTCCCCAGAGTGGAGTAGAGAGGATTTTCTAAGTGCCATTAGCTGAGGAGGATTTTATTCCGTACATTTCTTTCTATAAATTCAACAAGTAATGCTTATGAGCAGGCACCTTTAGATACTTATATCTTTACACTTATATACAGTAGTGCTTGATATGTCATCCTGAGCTTGAGACTATATAACTATTTTCAGGGAAGACAAGCAGGTGTTATCAACTTCAGTGTTAATAACACAGAAGCTGAAGCTGGCAAGTGGAGCTAAACTTAAAAAAGTAGATGGTTTGGTAGTAGGAAGACATAACATAGTACATGCATAAAAACTTTGTCTTTTGCCTGCTGCGCTAGTTTGAACCTAGCTGGGATATTTAGGTGAGAAGAATTAGATCATAGGCTGTGAAAAGGAAACAGTGGTGATGTTTACTTCTCTCATAGGCTTGCTGAGATGTACAAGAACAAGAACATAAACATAGATAACACAGAGGTTGTGCTCTTGGGCTTTGGGGCTGCACTTAGTCTGTGTGACTAATCCTTCTGCTTCCTAACTCCCCTGGCCAACCCTCCAAACTCACCTTGAACATAAGGCAAAGTCAGGGATAAGGTAGAGGGGTGGAAAGGAGATGGAATGGTGTTTGGGATCTCCTCCTGGGAACTCTGGTTTCTGAGAGGGCTGTTGTGTGCCTGTATTACTTTTTAACTTGTATATTTCTGTCTATAGCTGTATAGATTGTAAATATCTGCTTGTATATTGTGCTAAGCTGTAAATATAAAGCTTCATTCAGTGTTCCAGATTGGCTGAGTCTGGGCTGGGTGATTTCATAAGAGTGGGGGGGGAGGGTAACACCCAAACCATCACATCTGCTTAATGGGGTACATTTTGAGATTTAGGCATTTCATTTTTTTTTTCTTTTCCCAGAAGGGGAAAGGATTTTTTTGATGTTGGTTTTCGTTTTTGTGTTTTTTTTAATTCCATAGAAAAAGCCAAATTCCTTTTGTACTGTGTGAGGCATTTTGTTCTAGGACTTCTACATGTGAGAAGAAAAAGACGATTTTATGTGAGTAAATTGGCCTGGTTATATTCCTGCAGAGCAAAATTAGGTTTCAGCTTTGAGACTGGTGTGCTAGCTTGAGCCTAGCTGGGGTATTTTTGGTGAGAATAATTAGATTATAGGCTGTGATAAGGAAACAATGGTGATGTCTGCTGCACTCATAGGCTTGCCAAGATGCATAAAAACAAGAACATAAATATAGATAACACAGTTGATCTCTCTGGCTACATGCACTTCTCTCTCTAACTTGCTGCCTAACCACTCCATCTGCTTCCTAATCCCCCTGGCTGAACCTCCAAACTCACCTTGAATGTAAGGCAAAGTCTGGGGTAAGGTAGAGGGGTGGGAAGAAGGTAGACAGGCAGTTGGGAGCTCCTGGGAGGGCTGTTGTGTTTCTATATTACCTTTTTAACTTGTATATTTCTGTCTATAGATGTATATATTGTAAATATCTGCTTGTACATTGTGCTAAGCTGTAGCTTCATTCGTTCATTTCCAGCTGGGCTGAGTCTAGTCTGGGTGATTTTTCTTAAGTGTGGGAGGGTAGGTAACACCCAAACCATCACAACTGGGTATCCTTTTACAAAGGTGCAATGCAAATGAAGCATGTGCAAGGTAAGCTAGTGAGCATGGGTAATGACAGCAGTGAATGTTATTGGTGACTGTTACGTCCTCAAGGTCCCAGGCTGTTTGGCTTTTGGACCCAGCATGCACAGGCTGCTCTGGCTGTGTATAGTGCACGGGTTAAGCAGAGCTCGCTGTTTTCACCATGCCTTCCTTCTAGTAAGCAGCAGAGTTACCAGGGCACTGGAGTTCTCTGGCCTGCTACTTCTTTATAATGTGAACATTTTCTCCTGTTGACACTTAAACTGGAGTTCATTGCCTAATGTGAGAGACTTAGTTATCTCTAAGAAACCACAGGGCAGCATGTGAATGAAGTGATGCTCACATACCTTTCTTCTACTTCTAACTGGTGTGGGCCAGATTTTTCCATGTTTTGAAGTAAAGTTTCTGTAGCGTTTACTTTAACATACGTACTACTACCAGAGATACAGCTGTACTGGAGAGCTGTCATTGCTGTTATTACAAATTTCTCTGCATCAGTTAAGACTCTCAGCATGTGGCTGAAGTGTGCTTTTAAATCATTGTTCCTGTTTTCAAAGCTACAGTTTCATTCCAGTACGAAATTCTAGACTAATCATCTCTTCTTTAAAGTCACATGGGCAATTGCACATTAAAGACAAAATTTGACCTCAGCTTTGAAAGCCTTTTTCAGGCCAGGGAAGATGATGAAAGAAAAGGGCACAATTCTTTAACAATCCAAGCCCTGTGTCTAAAGTCTGTAAGTCACACTTCTCAGGGCAAGAGAATCCTTGCAATCTTCCTCCTTTTGTCCCCACTTCAGGATGTCTGGAAAGCAGCACTTTACTACTTAGGACAATAGTAACGGATAAGAAAATTTGAACTCTGAAAATGGCATTTTACTGTTTAGAACATGGTGGCCAAAATGTTTACACTAAGTTCATCTTGATGTTTTGCATGGTTTATGTCTCTTACTTTTCACTGCTTATTTTATTTTATTTTTCTACTATTATTTTTCTAAGTACTATAATTTACAAGGTAATATAATCAGTTTTCATTATTTTGGCTGTAGCACTCATCTTCCTAATGTAAAGTAAGGAGTGAAAAACAGCCACCATGCTCAAACTCTCAGATGTTTATGTGTCTCCAAAGTCAAAACTGGAGGAGGCAAACAGAAAAACTGCATTTTTTTTCAGTTGAAATGAGCTTAACATCTTGATGAAAGTGGTGGAAAACAGAACCCAACTTGCCATCATCAAGAATAGGGGCACATAGAAACTCAGCTGTGAACTCCATGCTTTAGCAAATATTAGCTTACACAGCTGAGCTGAAAAGATTTGTGCAGCAAAGGAAAATAATTTCATTTGTGATATTTTTCCAAGAGGAAGGCAGAATACTTTGCCTGGCTGTACTTCATTTCCCTCTTACAGATATGTTAGTGTCACGCCCTGTGTGAGCCCCTGCAGCGCTATCAATGAGCCACATGTTCATGTGGTTTTTGCAGTCTGGCTGAGACTGAAGGGTGCTTTCAAATACTAGGCTGCACTGCTTTTGCTTAATGTCTGATCTCTTCCATTAGAGAAGACCCTAATTAGAGAAGAGCAGCTTCTTATGACCATGAACATTGTTATGGTAGGATAGTCACATTTCCCCGTGCTTCTAGTTTGAAACAGGAGAACAGCAAGTTTCACTGCTTTACTTACGATAGTACTGCACAGTCTGATGCACCTCTTTTCTCTGGTATTTTGTCTGTTTTCCTGTCTGCTCGGTGCCATTGGCAGTTTTCTTGCTCTTAGTATTCCAGTAAAATCACAGCTCTTGCTTTTAAAAAAGAGGAAGCAAAGTGATCAGTGAACCAGTACAGTGGAAAAAGTTCAAGAAGCATCTAAGTTCCAATGTATAATCTCATACATATGTTGACAATCTGGAGCCTTGGGGCATTATTTAATTTTATCATCCAAATATATGTCAACTGCTAGGGGCTTTTTTTTTTTTTTTGGGTGAAAAATTATTTTCTGAATAAAGAAACCATTTCATTTTGAAGATTCTGTGACAGTTTTTACTTCTGTGAAGAGAAGAGGAAAGAAGAGGAAAGAAAAGGAAAAGAAAGGAAAGGGAAAAGGAGATAAAAGAAGAGGAAAAGAAAGGGGAAAATAGGAAAGAAGAGAAGAGAAAAGGAAAGGGGAAAGGAGAGAAAAGAAAAGGAAAGGGGAAAGGAGAGAAGAGAAAAGGAAAGGGGAAAGGAGAGAAAAGAAGAGAAGAGAAAAGGAAAGGGGAAAGGAGAGAAAAGAAGAGAAGAGAAAAGGAAAGGGGAAAGGAGAGAAAAGAAGAGAAAAGAAAAGGAAAGGGGAAAGGAGAGAAAAGAAGAGAAGAGAAAAGGAAAGGGGAAAGGAGAGAAAAGAAGAGAAACGAAAAGGAAAGGGGAAAGGAGAGAAAAGAAGAGAAACGGAAAGAAAGAAAAGAGGAAAATAAAAGAGAAAGAGAGAAAAGGAAAGAGAAGAGATGCAATACTACCACGAAAGTAGAACATTGAGATATTTACAATTGGCATTGCTACCAGAGTAGCTGTAGCTGGGATGCCTTGATTTCCTTAGTGGCTTCTTGTCAATTTCTACCACGTGCTGCCATGCTGCGTTCACTCCAATGGAAGATGAAATCCAGAGAGAGATGCTGGTTTGGAGGAAGAATGGTAATGACATGAAGCTTCACATCAGTGGTGTTATAGCTCTAAGGCACTGTTTCAATAATGCAGTAAGTGCTTGAGTCCTAACCTTGTATTCCTCCATCGTTGGAGCCTTCTGTTATAATCACTTTTCACATGTTCCTTTTCACTAGTTCTGTTTTTTCTCAGGCTGTAGAAACTTGCATTTTTCTAAAAAGTTTTTTCTTCCTTCAATCCTAAATCATGTATTCTGGAATGCAGTTCCAGAATCCAGCTTTTGAATCCTGTTTCCAATTGCTGTTGAGTCCAGTCTGGCATTTCTGCCACAGCATCAGTGGCAGCAGTGACTAACTGTCATGAGGGTGGTTTTGTATGTATTTAATTTAATTGTTATTTTCATTAATGCAGTTTTATGTTTCTTTTGTGATTCATTAGTCTCTCTCCCTTATTCTCTTTCTCTTTGGAAGAAGAGAGAGGCTTTGTTATTTGTTTAATAGCCAGCCCAGCCTCAACCTTCGAGGCCCTCTTTTGCCGCTTCCTCGCCCGCTTCCTCGCCCGCTTCCTCGCCCGCTTCCTCGCCCGCTTCCTCGCCCGCTTCCTCGCCCGCTTCCTCGCCCGCTTCCTCGCCCGCTTCCTCGCCCGCTTCCTCGCCCGCTTCCTCGCCCCCGCTTCCTCGCCCGCTTCCTCGCCCGCTTCTGCTCTCTCTTTTTTTTCTTTCGAAAGAATTTCCCCCAAACAGGTGGAGCTCAAGGTCTTGTTTCTAAACAAAATTTCTGGGAAATATAAGTGCTCCAGATTAGAAGTTTATAGTCTCCCAGACTGGGGGACACTAGCAGTTATTGGCTCTCCCCTGCCACTGTGAAGGCAGCATCATTCCACTACCATCCCACTCAGGAAGAAGTGCTTGAGACATTTCTGAGTTTGGTGGCTCTCCGACTCACCTCAGACTTCGGCGACATGGGTCTATATTATTGTATATTGCCTGCAACATCAGAAGGCTGCTCCTGCAGAGGAATCCAGTAAGGGATCATTGCCGAATGTCTATCTCACCTCAGTGAGTAAGCTTTTCCCTTAATCTTCTGCTCAGCCTGATTGATAATGGGCTAAAGCTGTGTTTATAGCTTAGCCTTTTCCATTTCCTGACTTCCTACACATATAAATTTATCTATAATATCCTTTTTTTGGAAGATATCTGTTAATAAACTAAACTACTTTTGTATAGAGTTTTGGGGGCAGGGTTCCAGGAAAATAATTATGTTTTTTGTATTTCCTGACTTGGCCACATTCATTCCCTGCTTCCATGGCAATGGCCTTGCAGGTTCTCTCATCAGAATATTCTTAGGTTTTGTAGAGAAGGGGCAAAGTGAGAATTCATTCACTACCCTTTTAAATGCGTCATGGACTTTTCCAGTTCTCCGCACTCTTTTTTCCCTTCATTTGTACTTGAGGCAGCTCTCCTGCACATTGCTGGACCTGACAGCTCCATCGAAGGAGAATGACAGTATTGTAGGGCATGATAAGTACAAAGTTCTTTGGCACAGAAAATCAGGCTGTAACATTACATTTGTCTCCTTACTTGATGAATAGGATATGCTTGTTGCTGGATAAGTGCTTTGTTCTGAAAGATCCAGCTGGCTCCTGGCCTGCATTTCTATCACTCATGTGGCAACTAAATAGGCATTTTTAATGCTTAATAAAAATGTTTGTTTATTATATGGGCTGTATAAGATTGATGATACTCAGGCTTTTTCTGATGCTACAGAACTACTTTTGCACATGAGGTGATATCACCTCTTAGCACCTTTCACTGCTTTGGTTTATTCATTTGATAATTTTAAAGACCCTTCAGATATTTCCTTCTTGGTGGTGTCAGGGAGAAATTTTATGGTCTGAGAGGATCATTTTCTTCTTGAAGTCTGCAAGGAGATTGTGACAGAGGACATCTGGCAAATTGTCATTCTGTATTTGTATGTTGTCTTGTGTGGAAAGTGAGTATCCATGGGTTTTAGCTTCTGGGGGAGAAAATTTCCATCAAATTCCTTTCACTTTTTGGAAGTAGCATCAGTAATTTGAAGGCTTTCTGATAGTATTTTCTAGAGTAATCTGCACCAGGCAAGCCAATGTCATGTTAAGCTCCTTGATTCCTCAAGGTCGTACCAGCTGAGTTTGTATGAAGTAGTGAATCCTCACAGTGCTTGGTGAATCCTCAGAACCAACACTGTGAAAGTTGGTTAACTAGCCAGGAGGATCAGAGGGCTGGAGCATCTCACCTATGAGGACAGACTGAAAGAGTTTGGGCTATTGAGTATGGAGAAGAGGAGGCCCCCAGGTGACCTTTTTTTGTTGTCTTTCAGTGTCTGAAGAGGGCCTGCAAAATAGCTGAGGGACTTTTTAAGCTATCAGGTAGAGACAGGACAAGGGGGAATGGTGTGAAGCTGGAGATGGGTAGATTCAGACTGGATGTGAGGAGCAAGTTGTTGAGCATGAGAGTGGTGAGAACCTCGAATGGGTTGTCCAGGGAGGTGGTTGAGGCCCCATCCCTGGAGGTGTTTAAGGCCAGGCTAGATGAGGCTCTGGCCAGCATGATCTAGGGTAGGGTGACCCTGCCCATGGTAGGAGCGTTTGAACTAGATGATCCTTGTAGTCCCTTCCAACCCTGACTGATTTTTATGATTCTATGATCTGTGTGGTCCTAGTTCTGTAATCAGCTTGACCAGTGTTATTTCTGCAGTCTGTGCATCATACTTACTTGTGTAGTATAAGCATGGTCTCTAGTACCTTATTTTCCTTGTTGTTGGTGTTGATTTTATGGACAGAAACAAATATAATGTCACATGTTTTCAGGATAAAAACCCCCAAACTAGCAACATAGTAATTTGAAAGGCAGGCCAATCCCTAAGCCAGAATTATAAAGCAAAATAATTTGGAAATGGAAGCTGGTTGCAGTCTTAGCTCAAAGGTTCTGTCATCTGTCAGAATGAAATAGTTGTGTTTATGCAGAATCCTATACCCAAGGACCTCAATGTTAAGACTATTAAATCATGTAATATCCCAGTGAGGGACCTAATAATAGCATATCTGTTATGCAGATGGAAGGGATAAAACTGACTTAAATGACCTGCCCAAGAAATCACTATCTGTTACTGGCAAGAACAAGAATTGAACTAATTGACCTCATCTTTCAGAGCCTGTTTTAATCCTGAGACAATTCTGCTTCTTCATCCACAACTACTGTGCTCACAGCTTATCTTTAAATGTTTGTATAAAACAGCAAGGTAGCTGTAATGTGTCTGAATTATGTAGGGGATTTTGCAATTAAAAGCAAACAAACAAAAAAACCCTCAACACTACCACTACAAAAAGACCAAAACCAAACAAACACCCCATCCCGCATCTGGGATTAAGCATATTCACTTTTTCTCTCTGGCTTACCCAGTTCATAGGTGCCTTTAAATGATAAAGCATTATGAAGCTCTGTATTTTATTTTTCATTAGGAGATTTATAGAGAGCAATTTTTTTCCATCCCCACCACCACCACCTCACCAAATTACGATTTTATCCTCTACACAAGCTAACTTCATACCTCATTTCTGCCATTGATATGGCTATTTTCTTGAATGTGAACGAAGTACTTGGCATGATAAATATTGAAGTGCATCTGCAGTTTCATTTTCACATACAATTGACACTTTCCAAAGAATAAAACCATTGCTGCAGTATTTACTAAGTCTCTCTATTCTGATTCTTGAATGGTGTTTCAATATAGCAAGCAATTCAACGTAATTTCTCTTCATTTATGACCATGTTATATTATTTCAACATAATCATGCGGTAGTAGAATGAGTTATGTTTATGACATACCATTCATATTGGAAAATGTGCATATAGATACTGCAATAATTCTAATATTACATTTCACTACCTTTTCAGTGACAGAAAAATGTAGTGTTCTACTGCACTGAGTTACAAATGCTATATAATGTAATCTTGCTGAAGTGCTTGTTTGCATTTTAGTTTTCCAGTGTTAGTAATGCTCCAGTATTATGAAAGAATTGAGATGAACATCGTGTCTCTGTATTCTTAAATGCTCTGTATTTCCACTTAGGAACTCTGCCTATTAATTGACTTCTTGTCAGGTTGATTTGGTATACTAAAAACATAGAATCAACCAGGTTGGAAGAGACCTACAAGATCATCCAGTCCAACCTATCACCCAGCCCTGTCCAATCAACTCAACCATGGCACTAAGTGCCTCATTCAGGCTTTTGTTGAACACCTTCANTGTCGCCCTTCTCTGGAGATGTTCCAGTATCTCAACATCTCTCTTGAACTGAGGAGCCCATATCTGTGTACAGAACTCAAGGTGTGTCCTGACCAGTGTTGAGTACAGGGTAAGAATAACCTTTCTTGTCCTACTGGCCACACTGTTCCTGATACAGGCCAGGATACCATTGGCTCTCTTGGCCACCTGGGCACACTGCTGGCTCATGTTCAGCTACTATCTACCAGCACACCCAGGTCTGTTGGGAATAGTAATATTAAATGTAGTGATTCTATAGAATTGTTTGAATATTAGACACTGGAACATAAGCCATGGACAGGTGGGAGTGCACGAGCTGAGAAGTGCTGAGTTGAGATAAAATAGAAGGTTGGAATGACCTTAGAGAATGGTGTAACAAATAGAAACAAATGTAAGGCTGGAGCCTGTGGTTTTTGCCTATCTCTGCTGACTGAGATTGCTTAGACACAATGTATGTGTTGTTGAGAGAATATGATGAATGTCTACGTCAGTTAGTATGTAATTTCTAACGCAAGTATGTGTAACCAATTACAGTTTAATACAATGTGTAGCCTTCTGATGAAAGGTATATAAACACGTTTGGAATGCAATAAAAGGTTTGCATTGGACTTGCTCACATTAAGCATCGCCCCGTCTCTTCTGATGCCTATGGCATTCAGCCCATGGCACAGGGCACTTTCTGCCTGGCTACTCTTCAGCCACTCCGTCCTCAGCCTGTAGTGCTGCTTGGAGTTGTTGTGGCCTTGTTAAATCTCATCCCACTGGCCTCTGCCCACCCATACAACCTGTCGAGGTCCCTCTGCAGGGCTCTCCTACCCTCCAACAGATCAACACCTGCTCCTAGCTTGGTGTCATCTGTAAACTTACATGTAAGTATAGAGATTTGTGTCAGTGTTTGTCCTGTCATAATAACAGAATCTTTATTTTGCTACTAATGTAGAGGTTCTACATTGTGTTTTTGGAAATAGGTTGTCTTCATTCCTGTTGCTGAGACAGTTTGTTTTGCAATACTTTGTAGCTTTCTGGACAAAAGACTGAGGTTGGAAAGAGGACCTCCTCTCTGCCGTGGCTATTGGGCTATCAGAAGATTGTGCAATGGCCCAAGTACTTTGTGGTTACTGTACAGTATCTCCTCTGGTTCAGTGTCTGTAACTTAAAACTTTCCCTGCATTTAAATGGGCCTGATTATTTCCCTTATCTTTGTTTTGCACCACGTAAGATGTAGAAGAATCAATGAAGTAACTTCTGACAGATGCACCAGAAAAAGAGGATGTAAAAATCAGGGCAAAAATCCTTATACTACATGCTGAGCCACTGAGTAACTCAGCTCAATTAATGATGAAAGGTAACTCCTCAATAGCAATGCTGTCAATTCTGATAGAATTTTTGACATCCTCTTTACCTATCCTTGATCGAGCCTAGACATGTTTTCCAAGGAGACTAAATCACTTATTTAATGCAGCATAACTATCACCCCTTGTCATAAATGTGAAAAGATGAATTACTATTTTCCTGGTATAAACTATTAGTTCTATAACTTACATTTCAAAAAGAAGGGAGAGATAATTGCAATTACAGGGATATTAGCACATTGGTACCTCAGTTTTGAGTTGTTGGACAGGAGCAGATCATACTGGTATACACAGGTTTGCTTTTACTGCCTTCATGTTAAACACAAATTTTTAAGTAATAGCTGTTATTTCTGTACATCCTACAGCTCTGCAGTGCCACGATTGAGCCAGGTGACATGAATTTCAGGCTTTCCTGCACAGGATTTGCCAAAGCAAAAACTTAGCCAGTAATAAACAGAAAAATAGTGGACAAAGAGGTTAGTTATCAACGGCAAAGAAACATGTAACTCCCAGAATCTCAAAGTCCTGGCTTGTCATTCTCTCTGTTACTAGTGAAAAAGGGGTTAAAGACCTCACTTTGCTTAACGAGATTTGGAGGACCTTTAGGATCCACAGTGCAAACATGGTGGAAAAGGCATAAAATTAAAGGATGTTTCCTAAATGGAGTTGCACTTTCAGCCTATCTGTGTCCATGCCCTAGAGGAGAAGTCTATTGTCCAACTTCCTATACTGCACAGTTCCAAGTGGTGAAAAGAAAAAAGGGAAGATTTCCTGTTTTAACACTGTAGTCTTGCATCCCTTCCCTAAATGTAGAAAGGGTAGAGTTTGGGTTTTCAAGGTTTAAAACAATGGGAACTCTAAATATGTTAAAAACTGTAGAAGTTTGTATTTGTGGCAACCTTTTAGTTATGAGACATCGCAGATTACTAACAAGTAACATCATGTACTGTTTTGATTAATTGTATCTTACCATGTTGATTTTGGTCTGGAATTCAAATTACAGGTCAAAGAAATGACATTTTGGCTCTGAAGGAACTGGTGGTGCAGCAGTTTAGGTCATGTAGATCACATAGGTTGCCTCCTGGGAGGACTTGTGCTTAAAGTGAAACACTTGCTTGGATATTCATAGTCCTGAGGCATTGTCTTACCATTTACTGTAACAGCATCCACTCTCTTTGCAGATACTCTCAAAAACCCTTGAAAGAGAAAACTGAGAGAAATTGCACTCTTTTGAGCTGTAAAAGGTAATTTCACTGATGACCTTAATATGCCTGTTCTTCCGTTTAGCTTCATGTTTCTAATCCATCAATGCCTTGACCATGGCCATCAAAGTTTCAATGATTTTCAGTGTATGCTGTTTATTTAATGATCCTATTATGGTGTTTGTCTCTGCTTTTGCTATTAGCTTAGGATTTTTAGTGGTGTAAGAAGCAGCCTTTGAATCAGTCTGCAATACTCACTGTGTCCTGGATACCCCAAGTTCCTCTCACTCCATGGTTTGAATGGGAGAGGAAAAGCATGAAAAACCTGTTCCCCCCCCACCCCCAGCCCTGCAGGCTTGAAGAGGGGGGAATGAATGGCACAGATGCCCGCACTGAAATCAGGCTGGTGATTGGCTGTGTTTTTCGCACCTAGGAAATGGTAAATCGACACTTTGTCTAGAGAAGCTATAAATATAGGTGGTTCTTCTCACCTTGGGGTGCTTCCCGCCTTGATAGCTCCTGCAGAGAGAGTCCCCTGGCACTGTGAAAGATGAGCTCCTGCTGTGACTGGACCGTCCCTGCTTTGGACGGCTCCCCCGCTCCTTGTCCCGTGACCATCCCGCTCACANGCCACTTTAATTCCCTGCCTCCACAACACACTTGTAACATGGAATACATGAGATTCGGAAAAAGAGAGTCACATGGCATTATGTGTCCTTGCCTGGGACTGCAGAGTGGCAGAAGAAATAAAAAGCCTTCGGAAAGAAAGGTTACGATAGAAAACATTAATTCCTTGTAAGTCAGATGTGAGTGTGGAATATTTAGCTTGTGCATTAGTTCTGAGGTCTCTGGTTCCTCATCTGCTGTGTGAATGCAGCATTTTTTTTTACAATGAAAGCTCATGGGAAAATTTCAGCATAAGAAGAGTGTATGGGAAAATTAATGCAACCTCAGAGCCTAGTAGGTGTTCTGTGGATTCTCTGTAGCTATCTCTAGAGATCTTCCAGGTTGTCTTCACAGTCACTGGATTACTGAGGTATCCCACCTGATGGGGACACAGAGTCACAAAGCTGTGAAGGACCTATATTCTTTGAATGAGGACGTGATGATTTGGGGNGCCCCTGCAGAGAGAATCCAGCCTAGCTCACACCCGTGAGTAAGCTTTTCTCTTAACTTATGCTCAGCGTGATTGATAGTGGGGGAAAGCTGTGCTTATAGCTTAACATTTTGCATTTTCTGACTTCCTAAATATCTAAATTTATCCATAGTATCCTTTGTAAGATATTCTCAATCAAACTGAGTCTTCTAATTAAGCTAAATTAATTTTTGCATATAGTTTTGGAGGTGGGGTTTCAGGAAAATAAAATAGTTATATATATATATANTTGTCTTCACAGTCACTGGATTACTGAGGTATCCCACCTGATGGGGACACAGAGTCACAAAGCTGTGAAGGACCTATATTCTTTGAATGAGGACGTGATGATTTGGGGGTTACCTACCCCCCCACACTTAAGAAAATCACCCAGACTAGACTCAATTGAGCTGGAAATTAAGAATGAAGCTTTATCCTTACAGCTTAGCACAATACACAAGCAGGTATTTACAATATATGCAGCTATAGACAGAAATATGCAAGTTAAAAAGGTAATACAGAAACACAACAGCCCTCCCAGATACCAGAGTTCCCAGGAGGGACTCCCAACCCTCCCAACCTTCCACCTCCTCTACCTTATCCCAGACTTTGCCTTACGTTCAAGGTGAATTTGGAGAATCGGACAGGGAGGTTAGGAAGGAGAATGATTAGTTACACAGCAGGTTAGAGAGAGAAGTGCAGGCAGCCAGAGCCAGAGAGCAACTCCATTATCTGTGTTTATGTTCTTGTTTTCACACATCTCAGCAAGCCTATGAGTGAAGCAGACATCACCATTGTTTCCTTTTCACAGCCTATAATCTAATTCTTCTCACTAAAATATTCCAACTAGCTTCAAACTAGCACAGAGGAAGACCTATGTGCAAGACGAGAAACTCCACAAGGGTATGTGGGAGGTGTTTCCATGCCTGCCATAGAAAGAATATTATTGTTCTATGGTAGAGCACTCTTATGGCTTTGATGTAATAGAGCTCTCAATGGTGCAGTGGAAAGCTAGAGGTGACAAGCTGAATTAATAAAGCCATCTAACCCATAGGTAAATGAGTAAGGAGAGTGATATTTTCAGCCCAATACCAACTTAATGTGTAGGTTGTAAGAGGAAGAATGGTGTAGAACCTGAGCAGAAACCTGCATTTTGTGGGATGAAAGGGTAGACTGTTGCTGGCTTATTGGCTGACCTGCAGTTAGGCAGAGAACTTAACACTTGTCTTGGAGAGACTGACTGCTGGGATTTTTTTTTCCTACATGGAAGATATTCTAAATCTACAAATATAATTTGGTAAGAGGAGGCCAAATTTGGGCCTGTCAACTTTGACACATCCCTTAAAAGATTCCAAATGATAGAAATAGTGTGTAAGAGAGTTGTAACAAAGGAGAGGTTTTCAGTTCTTTTTAACAGAGAGCTACATAATCACACTTTCTTGCAGAAGCATTCACTATGAAGATCTGTCAATAGAAATCTCAAACTGTGAATATACAATTGAGCTTTATTATCCCTTTGTTATTTTGTAACTACATAGGTATGACAGGCAGAAACTGATTTTAAAAGGAATTCACAATTGTCAGTGTGTCACATGCATGAATCCCACCGCTGGAAGTTTTTCAGTAAATCAGCATCTTTGGGTAGGTGCACCAAATGCCACATTTTATAGAAATGTTTTTGCTCATGGTAACACTCAAGTGCTTTAAATTAAGAGAATGAACATCCTAACATTTTGTTCCAGCTTTGAACAGCAGGCGGATGGTGCTCTGTTTCACACAGAGCAGACAAGGAACAGCGTAGTTATAAGTACCAGACAAAAGGTGATGAGGGGATGGCATACACGGGGAAACCTTCAGCTAGACTCATTGCCAAGACATCTCCAGGAGCCCACATGGGCATGTAGTGCTGTATTGTTAAAAAACATGTCATGTGTGAGACAACCCAGGTCTCCTCAAAAGTCCTTTAACTGTTTAAGGAGTACCGTGAAAGAGGATCACAGAATGGTTGGGGCTGGAAGGGACTTCCAGAGGTCATCCAGTCCAGCCCCCCTGCAGTCAGCAGGGACATCCCCACCAGACCAGGTCACCCAGGGCCCAGTCAAGCCTCACCTCGAATGTCTCCAGGGAAGGGGCCTCAACTACCTCCCTGGGCAACTTGTTCCAGTGCTCCACCACCATCATAATACAGAATCATAGAGTCAACCAGGTTGGAAGAGACCTCCAAGGTCATCCAGTCCAACCTATCACCCAGCCCTATTCAATCAACTAGACAATGGCACTAAGTGCCTCATCCAGGCTTTTCTTGAACACAAAAGACGTAGATGTTTCCAAACCTTCCCAGACCAGCAGAACTATTTGTGTGCCTTTGTATCTTAAGGATTTTCATCTCTTCTTGGTAGGGCCTGCCATGCAATGCAGAGAGGTAGGGAAACCTTTAGTGAACTTCACAGGTCTGCCTTTCATAAGAGACTAAGGGAAGGGAGCAAAACTATGCCTTAGGGGGAATTTTTCTTAAGGGTTAACTTTATTTTGTATTAAAATTGATGCATGATTAATTTATTTCAAACTTTCCGGGAGATTGCATTTGTGTCGGCTGCATTTCCTCAGACACATCAAAGGAGCTGTTTGTGACAGTTGCATAGCAGGTATGTTTTTTCCTGCCTTGTGCCAAATCTTGACTGCCACTTCTTGTACCCATGCTCAAGCTTGAGGGTTTCAATTTTTAAGGTGGTTAGGGTTTGAATTCCAAAGACAAGGCAAGGCAACTTTGTGAAAACAGGGAGGAAGCCCAGTAAAAAGAAACTGACATGGGCCGCGAAAATAATTAAATCCTTCTAGGAAGCGAGAAGATCACCGAGCTAAGGGCACAGCAACAGAGCATGCCCCATCCTTTAGGAAAGACTTCAGAAAGGGTAAAAGGAGACTGGCATGTGTGCTAGTTTGAAGCTAGCTAGAATGTTTTGGTGAGAAGGACTAGATCATAGGCTGTAAAAGGAAAACAATGGTGATGTCTACTTCACTCATAGGCTTGCTGAGAGGTATAAGAGCAAGAATCCAAACATAGATAAGGGAGTCGCTCTCTGTCCGGGCTCTGGGCTGCATCTCTCTAACCTCACCTTCCATCTCTCTGATTAATCCACTTGCTTCCTAACCCCCCTGGCTGACCCTCCATTCTTCCTTGGGCACAAGGCAGCATCTGGGGTAAGGTAGAGGTGGGGGGGGACAAGGTGGAAGGGTGATTTGGAGCACCTCCTGGGGACTCAGGTTTCTGGGAGGGCTGTTGTGTTTCCATATTACCTTTTAACTTGNAACCTCCATTCTTCCTTGGGACTGGGGTAAGGTTGAGAGGGGTAGGGGAAAGGTGAGGGGGTAGTTGAGAGCCCCTCCTGGGGACTCAGGTTTCTGGGAGGGGAGTTGTGTTTCTGTATTACCTTTTTACCTTGTATATTTCAGTATATACCTGTATATACTGTAAATATCTGCTTGTATATTGTGCTAGTTGTAAATATAAGCTTCATTCATATTTCCAGAACTGGGTGATTTCTAAAGTGTGGGGGAGGCGGGGGACACCCAAACCACCACAGCATGGCTAATCGGCAAAGGAAAAAAGGTACTAGAAATAAGAAGGATCATTCAGAAAACTGAAGTTGTGTCCAAACAAAGAAAGTAGAGGAGACTGTGAGCTAAAGACTAAATGTAAAACCCCAATGTGTCTTAGCAAAAACAGTTTAAGGAGTAACTAGTTTCAGGGATCAAAGTTTCTGTTAAACCTGCTTTGATCACTTCAGCAGAAACACCTGATGACCAGCACATACAATGGCTATGCAGAGGATAAAGGCTTTCTAGGAAAGGTAACTCTTTTTTTGTACTGATGTTTGCCATGACTAAAACCAGGGTTACTCCAACATAGAAATTTTCTGGGTTTAGAGTTGGGTATTTTGTCTGTTTGGGATTTGGTTGATTTTGGGGGGTTGGGTTTATTCTTGAGTTCAGGTTTTTTTTCATGTGGGGGTGGGGGTGTGAGAGAGAGTGAGTACCTAAAACTGAAGGAACTGAGAGAAAAAGATGGTACAAAACAGTACAAACATGCAGAATAAATAGTAGTAACAGTAATAAGTAATTTCCACCCCAAACCTCTGAAGACTGAAACAACTGCATCCAAACAGCAAGCTTGAGTGGTCTGACTTGTGTACTCTGCTTGGGTTTCCAACAGGCTTTTGACAAACTCTCACACTGAAGGCTTACACAGAAATTAAACTGTCACAACATAGAAAGCAGTTGCCACATGGCTTAGTAACTATCCAGAAAGTGAGAGTAGAAGACAAAAGCAACTGGCCAGTTCATGCAATGGAGGAGAGGTCACCAGGGCAGTTCCACAAGGAGAATGATGCTGTTTAAATACATGTAAGGTACATGGAAATAGGGGTAACAGAGTTTGGTGATGTGAAGAATTACCAAAGTGATTGGGTAATAAAATTACCCAGATTAAATTCAACATAAGTAAATGTAGAGTAAATGTACATTGTGAAAAACAACTCTACGTAGAAGGTGATGGGCTCTGAATTCACAGTTATCACTGGGGGTTATGATTAAAAGGTTGTGCTAGAACATAGGCTGAGAAATTAAAACAATGGTGAGGTCTACTTCCCTCACAGTCTTGCTGAGATGTGTAGAAAGGAAAAGCAAAACAAAGATAAAGTCACTTTGCTCTGCACTTCGCTCTGAGCTGGGGCTGCTGGCTGAACTCCATCTTGCTTTCTAACCTCACCCTCCATTTGCTTTGGCTGATTCACCTTTGCTTCTTAATCCTCTTGGCTGAACCTCCATTCTTCCTTGGGACTGGGGTAAGGTTGAGAGGGATAGGGGAAAGGTGAGGGGGTGGTTGAGAGCCCCTCCTGGGGACTCTGGTTTCGGGGAGGGGAGTTGTGTCTGTATTACCTTTTTACATTGTATATTTCTATATGTATATCTGTATATACTGTAAATATCTGCTTGTAAATTGTGCCAGCTGTAAATATAAGCTTCATTCAAATTTCCAGAGCCAGCTGAGTCTAGTCTGGGTGATTTCTAAAGTGGGGGGGGGTGGAGAACACCCAAACCATCATCATCTTTTATTTTGGCGCCCAACATGGGGCCAATTCATTTTAAGTGTTTGTTAATTAGCTCTGGGAATCAGAATGAAGCTGATAAGGAAGTTACTTTACTTAGTGGGGGTGGGGGATACTCAAACCATCACAAAGGTCCATGAAAATATCAGCTGGGTTCTTGGGAGCAGTCAAAAAACAAAACCACCACCACCACCAACCACTGCAAAATAACCCAAACAAACAAAAAAGGCAGATCAGTTGTTGGGAGTTATTAGGGAAAGAGTATAAACAGAAACCAGGATTATTCCACTGCAGAAAACCATGATTCATCTGGATATAGAAAATTATGTGCAATTCCAGTCATGTCATTGCAAAAACAACGTTTTAGAAACGGAAAAGGTGCAGAGAAGGGCAACAAAGATTAAAAAGAGAGTGAAAAGCTTCTGTGCAGAGGCTGGGAACCTGAGCTAATATATTTAGAGGTCTACAAAATCACAACTGCTATCAAAAAGGTGCATGTGGACTGTTAGCTGTCTCTTAAGAGTGCTAGAGCATGTGAATGAAATGGGAGAGACAGGTTGAAAACAAGAAGAGAGAGTTCATACAGTGAGTAAAAGGCCTTTGCCAAAGGCTGTAATAGATGGGAATTTTCATGTATTCAAGGGGAGAGCAGTGCTTTACATCTGCAAGGTTGCTACTTTATGTGCATAGACAAAGCACAACCAACTCAGAAATTATACTTTGCTGAAAATATTATGAGACTATGAGCATATTGGGTGGGGAGAGAATGTTGTATGAGCTTGTTTTGATTTTATTATTCTTGTGTGGCTGCTGCTTGACCACATTCTAGTTTGTATGAATGCTTGCTCTTAACTGGTATGGCCAGTCGTATGAATGTGTCACAGGCAAATCTTTCACATCTACACAGTTGTAGCTTATATTGATAAATTAAGTCATGGGGTTTGGAGAAGATAAAGTATCAAAAGTAAGATCACAGTTTCAACAGAACAAGGAGACACAGTTTCTAGTTATGGTGGGGGAGGTCTAGGCTGGATGTTAGGAGGAAGTTCTTCACAGAGAGAGTGATTGGCATTGGAATGGGCTGCCCAGGGAGGTGGTGGAGTCATCATCCCTGGAGGTGTTCAAGCAAAGCCTGGATGAGGCACACTTAGTGTCATGGTCTAGTTGATTGGACAGGGCTGGGTGCTAGTTTGGACTGGATGATGTTGGAGGTCTCTTCCAACCTGGCTGATTCTATGATTCTATGAATACTAAACTAATATCATGACATTTTATAATGACTGTCTCTTCTTCATTATTTTCCTATAAAATGGTTTCTAATGGTGAAATTCAGCGTTGGTTGTGAAAGGACAAAACAATGTCCTGGCTTCAGGGACAGTGTTTTAGAAAGCAGGTTCAGCTGCTGCTTCAACCATTCACCCTCTTGCACAAGAATTTCAAGGCCAGGCTCGCTTCTTTGCACCTACTAATGACAGCTGAAATTAGGAGACCTAATTAGCCTAAAATACAGGAGTCCTTTTATCTGCAATAGCACAACTTATGCCCAGCTGTCATTTTTTCACTTAGATTACTTTACTTTGAAGTAAGTTTCACATGGTTTCTTTGCCTTATGTTGAGTTCTTTCCTGAGTAGTGATTCTATCGGTGTAGTTTCAAAATGTTTTCCTACCTGGGTGTGCTGGTTTGAGGCTAATTGGAATATTTTAATGAGAAAAATTAGAATCATTGATTGTGAAAGGAAAATAATGATGAAGTCTGTGCCACTCATTGGTTTGCTGAGAGGGATAGAAAGCTAAAATGTCAACAATTTTTCCTCCTCTAGTCTGGGTTGCTGGACCTATTTGCTTCCTTCTCACTTCTCTCTAATATCTTGTCTATAAATCTTGGGTAACAAAACAATGTGAGCTTTGCCGCTTGTTTTGTTTATCTGCCTGGGAAAGCAGAGGGAGAAAGAGAAGGGTAGCTCTGAGCTCTTCTGAGCATCATCTTCTTTATCTCCTGGACATGAAGAGGAAGTTCCTCACCATGAGAGTAGTGAGAGCCTGGAATGGGTTGCCCAGGGAGGTGGTTGAGGCCCCATTCTTGGAGGTCTTTGGCCAGCCTTATCTAGGGTAGGTCATCCCTCCCCATGGCAGGGGGGTTGGAACTAGATGATCCTTCTGGTCTCTTCCAACCCTGACTGGGGTCAACTCTGTCTGGGAGGGAATTTGGATTTCTGTATTAATTTCAGTTTGTATACAGTTGTAAATGCTTGTAAATATATTGTATATGTATATGCTTGTCAATTTTGCTTTGCTGTAAACATAGCTTCATCTTATTTCCAAGCTGTTTGAGCCAGTCTGGTAAATTCCAATGGTGGTGGTGGTGAAGTTCCTAACCCACTACACTAGGAATATATAGATTTTTTTTTTTTTTTCTAATGAGTTTTGTGGATTTATCTGAATTGACTTTTCCAGCATTTGAGGTGGCATCTGTGTTATGCCAACCTGCCAACATTTTTTAAGCTAATAGATAGTATAGAGGAACATATATCAAATAGTTTCTCATGCTGCTTGGTTTCACTGTGGAGAACCAAAGTTCTGTTACTGTATGTATTAATATATTTTCCATTTAAGTTAATAGGAATGTTCTATGATATGATTCCATTTGAAAACACTGGCTGATTTAAAGTATAATTGCTACACCTTGGTTTGAACTTTTCTAATTCACAGGTGGGATTTTGTGTTCATATAGAAATGTTCCACAAATGAGGGATTCTGTGATTTGACTACTTCTGAGCTGCACTAGGAAGAAAAAAAAAACACAACTATCCTCAGGTAATTTTTACAAGCTTTGGATATTTTTTTAGAAGGCTGATAAACTATGTTTATAGTAGAAGTATAATCTTAGAATGAACCAGGTTGAAAGAGACCTCTGAGATCATCCAGTCCAACCTAGCACCCAGCCCTGTCCAATCAACTAGACCATGGCACTAAGTGCCTCAGCCAGGCTTTTCTTCAACACCTCCAGGGATGATGACTCCACCACCCTCCCTCCAATGCCAATCACTCTCTTTGAGAAGAACCTCCTCCTAACATCTAGCCTAGACCTCCCCCAGCACAACTTGAGCCTGTGTCGTTCTGTTTCTGGTTGTCTGGCAGAAGAGACCAACCCCCACCTGGCTACAGCCTCCTTTCAGGTAGTTGTAGACAGCAATGAGGTCTCCCCTGAGCCTCCTCTTCTCTAGGCTAAACAACCCCAGCTCCCTCAGCCTCTCCTCACAGGGCTGTGTTCCAGGCCTCTCACCACCAGGCATCTTCTTCCCCTCTCCATTCAAATCCTTGGGGATGGGGCAGGGTCAGGGAAGAAGTAAGGAATGTGGAGTACTCCGGAACATTCCACCCCACTGGCAAAGGGCAGATTTGTCTAGAAATTCAGTGATGGGTCATAAATAATTGGCTTGATCTAAGATAAAAGATCAATATATTACTCTTCCTAAGAAACTTAACTACTCTATTACAGTTCCTCATTTGCACTAAGGTGCTGCCTGCCTTTTGTTTTTTAATAGCAATAGTCCTGGTTTGATTAAATATACACAGATTATTAAGCATTCTATAAAGAAAGCAACTGCCAAGATCACACTGCCCTTAAGTCAGACTCAGTTGGCAGATTTCATAGTAACTTGATAGTAATTATGATCTCCATCGAGTGAGACAGGCAGTGAATAAGATATTTAACACTGTGTGCTTTGGCTATAAAAACCTTTCCAAGTTGTGCTTTCAAATTCTGGGTTTCAGTGCTATTAAAACATTTACATGGGTATATTTTAAAAGAAATAATTACCTTTTTCTCCACACACACTGTGGTTTCTTTAATCTCTCAGAGACATCTCCCTCTGTTTGCTGTCCACTTCCCAGAGATGGATACTCTAGCCCTCGTATAGAGCAGGACCATAAATATCTCTTTTCAGCACTGGAGCTGCAGTTACAGTGTAGTGAAATCTATCATCTCTCTCACAGAAGATGCAATCTGTCTGCAGCAGAAAACGACAGTTTTAATTTAAGAGATTTGATGAGGATATTCCAAGTAATGCAGCTCTTTCCACACTGTTCTTGTATGTAGAAACCACTCCTTCTCTTCACTAAACACTGTAGATTATTGTAGGATATATCATAGAATGAACCAGGTTGGAAGAGACCTCTGAGATCATCCAGTCCAACCTAGCACCCAGCCCTAGGCAATCAACTCAACCATGGCACTAAGTGCTTCATCCAGGCTTTGCTTGAATACCACCAGGGAGGGTGACTCCACCACCTCCCTGGGCAGCCCATTCCAATGGCAAATCACTCTGTCTGGAAAGAACTTCCTCCTAACATCCAGACTATACCTCCTCCAGCACAACTTGAGACTGTGTCCCCTTGTTCTGTTGCTGGTTGCCTGGCAGAAGAAATCAACTTCCAAAAGCCAGCCAGAGGCCTGGCTACAACCTCCCTTCAGGTAGTTGTAGACAGTTGAGGTGACCTCTGAGCATCCTCTTCTCCAGGCTGCACCCCCAGCTCACTCAGCCTCTCCTCACAGGGCTGTGTTCCAGGCCCCTCACCAGCTTTGTTGCCCTTCTCTGAACACGTTCCAATATCTCAACATCTCTCTTGAATTGAGGAGCCCAGAACTGGACACAGGACTCAAGGTGTGGCCTGACCAGTGCTAAGTACAGGGGAAGAATAACCTCCCTTGTCCTACTGGCCACACTGTTCCTGATACAGGCCAAGATACTATTGGCTCTCCTGGCCACCTGAGCACACTGCAGGCTCACGTTCAGCTACTATCTACCAGTACCCCCAGGTCCCTTTCTTCTGGCTGCTCTGTAACATTTGTGGGGTTTTTAACATTACTTGTCTAATTTGAATGAGAGTTTCTCAAACAAGCGTTTGTAATCCATGTCAATACTTTGAGCATCTACTGTGTCTGAACATCTTCTAAAGTTCTCTACACCACTTTCTTATGGTAGTCCTGGAAAAGAATGCAGCATTCTCAGGCATTGAGGATCTCAGCCATAAGATACTTAGGGTGCTGTAATTATCAGGATAGAAGTGCTTGCAAAAAAACTTTGGATACAACTCTCTTACAATCCTGAAAGTCATCTTAAAACCTCTAAAGGGTAAAGATACTATGAGAGGAAATGTGACAGTGTTTCACACATTTTTGCACCAAATCCAGTCAGATTGGAAATTATGGGCAAATTCTTTTTGTTGTTGACTAATTATTTTAATATTGTAATGCATTACATAAGAATCATGCTCTTATTGCTAGATACTTGTGTGAAGGTTATATCAGAAGCTTAGTAATTACTAGATAGATTCACTAGATCTAGTAGATCTCGCGTGTCCTGTTTCTTATGCCTTTCCAAGGTGTGAATGTTTGAGTGTTACCTGCCCCCCTCCCCCACTTAAGAAAAATCACCCAAAGTAGACTCAGATGATCTGGAAATTAGAATGAAGCTTTATCTTTACAGCTTAGCACAATATACAAGAAGATATTTACAATCTATACAGCTATATACAGAAATATGCAAGTTAAAAAGGTAATACAGAAACACAACAGCCTTCCCAGAGACCAGAGTCCCCAGGAGGGGCTCTCAACCACCCTTCCACCTCCTTTCCACCTCTCTACCTTATCCCAGACTTTGCCTTACATTCAAGGTGAGTTTGGAAAAATGGCCGGGGGGTTAGGAAGCAGAAGCATGAGTTACACAGACAGCAGGTTAGGGAGGGAAGGGAGGCAGCCAGAGCCAGAGAGCAACTCTGTTATCTATGTTTGTGTTCTTGGTTTTGTCCATCTCAGCAAGCCTATGAGTGCAGTAGACATCACCATTGTTTCCTTTTTACAGGGTATGATCTAATTCTTCTCAGCAGAATATCTCAGCTAGGCTCAAACTAGCACACAAGGCAATCCTCATTGGAAAGGAGTAGAAACAAAAGGATATGACATATTTTTCAGAATATTGAGGTCATGCTTCTAATCCAGTCAAGAGCATGAATGTGATTGATGACTTTGCAAAAACGTGAAGGGCAAAACACAGACAAGCTACAAGAAGAATCCATGGCACCTGCGCGCTTGCCACTTACCGTGAGAAAGCCAGCTGAGCATGTCTTTAGAGTTCTGGTACTCTAGTAAGTAGCTTTTTACCCTACTGAAGTCATCTTGCATAAAGATATCCATGACTCTCCATCCTGCTACTACAATTTGGGAAAGAAGTGTCCAATAGATGAAACTTGACATAGTAAAGGACAAAATTTGGCCTCTGGAGAAGATGCTTAGATTAAGTACCACCTAACTGCTTACTTCTGCTGTCACGGGGATGAGACTTGAAAGAACTAAGAAAACATGGGAAAGTTTTTTTTCATACCTATTTTTATTTTAAAGTGTACTTCTCCTGTACCCTGTGTTGTTGTTACTAAGTAGATATGCATAAGGATGTGACCATTATTTTTCTTTAACATGTATTTCACAGAAAAGTACCTGTAAGATTATGTAAATCAGATCAGAGATTTTTTTTTTTTTTGTCTCTTCTTTATTTTTTTTGTACTCAGCTTTCCTTTAAGCACATTAGATTTAAGACTTATTTTATTTGGTACTTGCATTTTTTTTCCCCTAGACTGAAGACTTACTTAATTTAATGTAGAATTAAGTGTAGTATTTCTGCATTAAAGGGTTGTTAGAATTACAAGACAGTTGTGCACATACTTCTTTTGCAATATGGAAGAACATGTTTTGTTAAAATTGTAGTTTTAATCAACAGGTCCACTGTTATCAAGTGTCTGCCTTCTGACAAGCTTTGTTGTTGCTAAGTGTCTAGGCTTCTTATAGGCTGGATATTAGGAGGAAGTTCTTCACAGAGAGAGTGATTTGCCATTGGGATGGGCTGCCCAGGGAGGTGGTGGAGTTGCTGTTCCAGGAGTGTTCAAGAAAAGACTGGATGAGGCACTTAATGCCATAGTCTAGTTGATTGGATAGGGCTGGGTGGTAGGTTGGACTGGATGATCTTGGAGATCCCTTCCAACCTGGCTGATTCTGTGATCTGTGGTTTTTTCTCTTCTCTTTTTATTGTTGCTTGGGATGGGTTGGGTTCTTGGTTTTGTCATTTCATTGGGGTTCAGTTTGGGGAAGTTCTTTGGGGTTTTTTGTGGTTGTGGTTTGTTTTGTTTAGCCCACAAAATGAAGCACGACCCCTGAGATGTCCTTCTCCTCAATCCCAGAATTCAAATGCCACAGCCATGTGCTGTGCTTTCCCTCTTGGCATGCACATGGATAAGTTGCCCTGTCCTCACGTGCAGGGAGGGAGGAGCAGGAAATTACTGAGGAGTCGAAGTGACTCCCACTGGAGATGATAGCTCTATGCTTCCTTCCTCAGCCATTTCCACATTCAGCTGTTGCCTTCAAAATTGTCTTCTCAAATATACCTTCCATTTCAATATGCTGCCTTGTGCATGCAAAGTTTGGTAGGATCTTTCTAGAAAAAAACACTCTGAACAGTTCCTATGCCTGTAGCATGCTGCAGGCAGAAATGAAGGAGTATGGAGGGAAGTAGTAAGTGGATGCAAAATACATCCTATTTTCCTAAAAATACTTAATAATGGAAAAAATACAGTAACATTTGGCAACTCAGTGAACCTGATATTAGTTTTTTTTTTTTTCCCAAGCTGTTTTGCCTTTATTTGGCCTCCCTGTCTGTGTTAGCTTTTAACAAAGGCTGTTGTCATTTTGTACATGAGTGAGAGCATTTTTAAGACTGTGGATCAAGCTGGCAAAAAGTGAGCAGTAGTGTGAGATCTTCAGCAGATGTGTGGGAGAAAGAAGCAATTTGGGAAGCCTGAGAGACTGCATGTGAGGTTTGGCAAAGAGGAATCAATGTTATAAAAAGCACAGTAAAAATCTTTCTGTTTGTAAGATGCATGACTGGGACAACTGTGCTGAGAGGAACATGAGTAAGTTTGCAGATGACACGAAGCTAGGAGAAGGTGTGGATCTGTTGGAGGGTAGGAGAGTCCTGCAGAGGGACCTGGACAGGCTGGATGGGTGGGCAGAGGCCAATGGGATGAGATGTAAGAAGGCCAAGTGCAGGGTTCTACACATGGGCCACAACAACCTCAAGCAGCACTACAGGCTGAGGACAGAATGGCTGGAGAGCAGCCAGGCAGAGAGGGACCTGGGGGTGCTGGAA
>WAAF01015783.1:466528-486676 GCA_013400475.1 Tricholaema leucomelas | reverse complement strand
TGAGGCACTTAGTGCCATGGTCTAGTTGACTGGACAGGGCCGGGTGATAGGTTGGACTGGATGACCTTGGAGGTCTCTTCCAACCTGGTTGATTCTAAGATTATATGAAAAATCTTATTGTATCAATGATTTTAATTGATTTATAAACTCAATAGTAGCTGATTTTTAAATGCAAATTATATACAGATAATTATATGAAAAATCTTATTGTATCAATGATTTCAACTGATTTATAAACTCAGTAGTAGCTGCTTTTTAAATGCAAATTTTATACTAATAATTATTAAAAATCGAATTGTATCAATGATTTCAACTGATTTATAAACTCTTTAGTAGCTGCTTTTTTGCAAATTATATACTGATAATTATATGAAAAATCTTATAGTATCAATGATTTCAATGGATTTATAAACTCAACAGTAGCTGCTTTTTAAATTCAAATTATATAAAATAATGATGTGAAAAATCTTATTGAACCAATGATTTAAATTGATTTATGAACTCTTTAGTAGCTGCTTTTTTTCAGGTTATATACAAATAATTATAGGAAAACTCTTATTGTATCAATGATTTCAATTGATGTATAAACTCAATAGTAGCTACTTTTTAAATGCAAATTATATACAAATAATGACGTGAAAAATCTTGTAATATATATGATTTCAATTGATTTATAAACTCAATAGTAGCTACTTTTTAAATGCAAATTATATACAAATAATGATGTGAAAAATCTTATAGTATATATGATTTAAATTGATTTATAAACTCAATAGCAGCAGCTTTTTTAATGCAGATTATACACAAATAATGACCTGAACAATCTTATTGTATCAATTATGTCAATTGATTTGTAAACTCAATAGCAGCTGCTTTATTTGCAAATGATATACAACAAATGATGTATAGTATACATATCCGCTCAAATTTTACTTTGCCTTTATAATTAAGACAATTTTGATGCTCAGTTCATCTTCCTTCTGCCTCCTCCCTTCCCCCTCCCCAGACAGGAATGTCTTACTGCCTTTTTTCTCCCCCCACCGCATTCCGTCTGGTCGCTCTCCATATATTCTGCAATTTCTCCATTTTACTAGAAGATTTAATGACCCTAGAGGAGAATATTTGTGATAGGAAGTCGTTCGTTATGATCTAAGGGCAAACAACACGGGTTTATAGTGTAATCAGCGAGTTGCTCTGCAAACAAAATGCTTGCTCACGTTTTTGGGTAGCGGTGCCAGCCTTTGTGACAATGGCTGCGTCTCCCAATTGTTAATTATGCACTGCCCCCTAGGGATGCCTGCTCCGCTTGTGGCAACCTGCCCGCAGCTCCGGCGGGATCCTGCCTTGGTACTGCTAAGATTGCTCTTAGGGAACTCTTCCTTCGCTCTTCTTCGCTTTTTTTTTTGACCTTGATAGGAACTTTGAATTTCTTCCTGTTCCAGCTCTAATGATATGCTTTGCTTTTTAACTCCTTCCGTGTTAGTGTTTCGGGGTCGCTTGGGGTTTTTTAGCCTTTGGGGTGGGGGATAGTGTTTGTTTGGGTTTGGATTTGTTTCTTTCAGGTTTTGTTTGTTTGTTTTGTCGTTGATTGTTTTTAAAAGTTGATTATTAGTAGCTGTGGGGTTTTTACAGCATTCTGTGTACTTTCAGTGCATATTGGATGAGGGGATTGAGTCCATCATCAGTAAATTTGCAGGTGATGCCAAGCTAGGAGCAGGTGTTGATCTGTTGGAGGGACCTTGAACAGGTTATATGGATGGGCAAGGTCCCTCCCTGCAGAGGGACCTTGAACAGGTTATATGGGTGGGCAGAGGCCAATGGGATGAGATTTAGCAAGGCCAAGTGCAGGGTTCTACACATGGGCCACAACAACCTCAAGCAGCACTACAGGCTGAGGACAGGGTGGCTGGAGAGCAGCCGAGCAGAGAGGGACCTGGGGGTGCTGGAAGTTAGTAGCCTGAACATGAGGCAGCAGTGTGCTCAGGTGGCCAGGAGAGCCAATAATATCCTGGCCTGGATCAGGAACAGCGTGGCCAGCAGGACAAGGGAGGTTATTCTTCCTCTATACTCAGCACTGGTCAGGCCACACCTTGAGTCCTGTGTCCAGTTCTGGGCTCCTCAATTCAAGAGAGATGTTGAGGTACTGGAATGTGTCCAGAGAAGGGCAACAAAGCTGGTGAGAGGCCTGGAGCACAGCCCTGTGAGGAGAGGCTGAGTGAGCTGGGGGTGTTTAGCCTGCAGGCTCAGGGGTGATCTCATTGCTGTCTATAGTTACCTGAAGGGAGGTTGTAGCCATGTGGTGTTAGTCTCTTCTGCCAGGCAAGCAGCAACAGAACAAGGGGACACAGTCTCCAGTTGTGCCAGGGGAGGTATAGGTTGGATGTTAGGAGGAAGTTGTTGCCAGAGAGAGTGATTGGCATTGGAATGGGCTGCCCAGGGAGGTGGTGGAGTCACCGTCCCTGGAGGTGTTCAAGAAAAGCCTGGCTGAGGCACTTAATGCCATGGTCTAGTTGACTGGACATGGCTGGGTGCTAGGTTGTACTGGATGATCTTGGAGGTCTCTTCAAACCTGGTTGATTCTACGATTCTATATGTACTTGGTTCCATATGGAATAGTAGGGGATTGGGACATTATTTGAGTGAGATCATAACATTTTCAAGCATTCTTTTTTTCCTTTTGGTATTCCTAGGAGATAGATTTTCTTTTCTGTTTGTTAAAAATGAGCTGTGTAAATTTCCTTCCCAGAGCCACATTTTCCTTAAGTGCTAAAAGGAAGAATCTGGAAACTGCAGTAGTTTACACAGATGTCAGATATCTGATGAGTGTTTTCTTACACTTTTTGATGACATAGTGGTTTCAGGTAAATAATAACAGGAACAATGATAAGAATGTTTCATTTTGCATCCCTCACTCAGATGAGGTGAGATGTCCACAGAAAATTTGCTCAGAGGAAAGAATTTTGCCAAAAGTATCTATGATCAAAACAGTTTGGAAATGAAAGATGGTAAAATGAGCAAAGGGCAGTAGGTTTTGAATAGGCTTCATCAGGAGAGGTGAGAGGTCACCTGGGAAGATTAGTTATAGGAGCTATTAAATCACCTCTACGACACTGTTAGAAGAAGCTGCTTAACATAATGACATGCAATCAGTAAAAACACTGTTTATGACAGAATGAGTTTGATTTTCATATTTGATATTTTTGTATAAGATGGTATAATATAAGGCCAAACATATTTCCCTAGGGGGGGAAAAAAATCAGCATTAATAATTTGTGGTAGTTTTTCTGGCAACTTTCAAAGTAAAAAAAACTTTTGGGAAATACATCCCCAATCCAATTTTCAGTAATCTGTTTCAGGACTTGCATAGAAGTTTTTCTTTTTACTCTAGTCATAGACAGTTAAAGCCTGGATGAGGCACTAAGTGCCATGGTCTAGTTGATTGGATAGGGCTGGGTGATAAATTGGACTGGATGATCTTGGAAGTCTCTTCCAACCTGGTTGATTCTGTGATTCTATGAGTTGCAACTGATACAGTGTTCATCTGGGAAGGAGTCCTGCATCCTGCATACCTCTGAGTTTGATTATCCTTCTAATGGCACTGTGCCAGCCATCTCTTTGAAGTGCTTATCGTTTAGTTGTAAAGATCTACAAGAAGAGATTGTCTGCTAATTTTGTCTCTTCAGTTTGGACTTACCCTGTTCTCTGCACATATTCCATATAATATGGAGAACTGTATTGTCACTTTTGTTTCTCGTACATTTGTCTAATGCAATGGATTATCTCAGGATGAATGTGCCAAATCAGAGTCTTGGATTTGAACACAACTGGTTTGCACAATGGGTTAGATGTTGGCCCTCATATTTGATGAGGACTAGCTTGAATACTTGAAGATGATGGAATCTTACTAGAGTTTGTTTTACATAAGTTTTTGGTACAAATTAGTATCTTGAAACCTACTGGCTTGCAGTTGTCCCCAAGTTTCTATCTATTGTGGATCATAATCCTGTGAGGACACAGGTTCACAGATTGCATTGAATTGGAAGGGATCCTCAGAGGTCATCTTGTCCAAGCCCCCTGCAGTCAGCAGAGGCACCTCCAACTAAGTCAGGCCACCCAGAGCCACATCGCATCTGATCTTGAATATCTTCAAGAACAGAGCCTCAACCACATCCCTAGACAAATTTTTCCAGTATATTGCCACTCTGGTTGTAGAGAACTTCTTCCTTATGTCCAACCTAAATATATCCTGCTACAGTTTCAAGCCATTGCCCCATATCCTATTGCTGCAAGTCTTTCTAAACAGTCCTTGCCCAGCCTTCCTGTAAGTCCACTTCAGATACTGAAATCTAGCTATAAGGTCTCCCCAGACCTTTCTCTTCTCTAGGCTGAACAACACTGGCCCTCAAGTCTTTTCCTGCAGGGTTTCTCTCAGTGTCATCACTCCCCTGCCTGTACTTCTATCAAGGATTGCTCTGATCTAAGTGAAGGACCTTGCACTTTTCCTTACTGAACCTCATGAGATTCTCCTCAGCCCACCTCTCCAGTCTGTCCAGGTGCTCCTGGATGGCATCCTGTTCTTCAGTCTCATCAACCACACCACTCAACTTGGTATCATCTGCAAATCTGTTGAAAGTGCACTCAATCTCACTGTCTGTATCACTGATGAAGATACTGAACAGCACTGGCCCCAATGATTCTTGTTCTATCATACTAAACAGTGTCTGGATTGCTTAGAAAACAAACTTATTTTCAATACGAATCTGAAAAGCATTTTGCAGGTGAAACTGGGCCAGAATTTGTCAGTGAGACATGTTTGAATGCCATCTGGTCCTGGGGGTGCAAGAGGAAAGAATATCCAGAGACTTAGGCAGAAGAGAAAGAATAGTACCTACTGCATTAGCTCTGGCTGTACTTTTGTTTATAGAATTAGACCCCTGGCAGAAAAAAGGCAATTTAATTTACAGCACCAGAATTTCCAGCACTGCAAAGGCTGGAATTGCTCTAAAGAGCCTGAATTAGGAATTTAAATGGTTGTTTATCACTATCTTTCTTCAGTCTTACACTGATGATGATTTCAGTGGGATTATTTCGTCCTAGAACTCAGATACAGTTTTATCTCAGATCTTTTCTTATATTACAATATAACTTAAAATTCTGTGAGGAATAAGCAGTTTTCTATTCGTTTCTTTCCTCTCCCCTCCCAATTTGTGTTGCTTGGAAGAGGAGAGGAAAAATGGCACAGATGCATGCAGTAGAGCACAAAGGATATCTATGGACATTTCAGTCACTGATATTTCCCCATTTTCTGATGCTAATGCAAGATATGTTGGTTTTGCATTTATAATGAAGATGAACAGATGGTGAAGACTTAGTTTAAAGTAATACTGTACATCCATTAAAGTAATCTCTGCTGCCAGTGATTCTTCACTATAGCACTTAATTGCATATATAACACATATACATCAGAAAGAACTCAGTCTTTAGCCATTTGCTCCATTAGGACAATAGTAAGACAGACGTCACAAAACAGCATTTGTCCTGGAGATTCCTAAGAGTAACAGATGCATCTCTGCTGCCAATATCGGCTTGCTTTAATTAATGAACACTTTATGAATAAAAGAAAACATTATTTCTGAAAATACATGGATTGAAGAAACAAAAAAAGCGGGGGAGGGCATCTATGGGTTTAGGGAGGGACATATAGGAACATGGCAGAAGTACATTTTTGAGGGATCAGTTTGATATTACTTATGCCATTTCTCTCTTAAAGTAGTACACATCACTTGTGGTGTTCATTGGCAAGCTTTGTGAATGTCTGTCTTGCAGGCTGCAGTTATGTTTCATGTGAGATATACTCTCTTGTGCCTGACTGAAGCAAGTCTTCATGCTGTTATGAAGCAGATGAAACAGATCTCAGCATGTTTGCATTGTTCCATAGAAATTATACAAGAAGGTCAGTTCACAAATTGTTTATACATGAGTTATATAAAAAAATAATTCTGCCCCTGTATTCAGCACTGGTCAGGCCACACCTTGAGTGCTGTGTCCAGTTCTGGGCTCCTCAGTTCGAGAGAGATGTTGAGATCCTGGAACGTGTCCAGAGAAGGGCAACACAGGCCTGGAACACAGGAACAATGCCAGAGAGAGTGATTGGCATTGGAATGGGCTGCCCAGGGAGGTGGTGGAGTCATTGTCCCTGGAGGTGTTGAAGAAAAGACTGGCTGAGGCACTTAGTGCCATGGTCTAGTTGATTGGACAGGGCTGGGTGCTAGGTTGGACTGGATATCTTGGGGGTCTCTTCCAACCTGGTTGATTCCATGACTCTATGATATTAAAGCAAACGGAATAGCACTGGTAGGAGAGATTGAGAGAGTCTTTATCCCAGAATATGAAAACTTTATAATATGATAGTTAATTCTTCTAAGATATGCAGTTCAAAACCCCTCAGACAGAAGAAGTAATTGAACCAATGTTTCTTCTACCTGAGATGACCTATAGAGTAAAGCAGGACACAGCACTTTTTTTTAAATCAGTACATTAGTTTTCTTTAAAATGCCTGAAACAGAAATTAAATCATTTATCTTCAGTGTGTGCATCTTCCTCCCAGCCAAAACCATTTAAAGCTAATCTGGTGAGAAATACAGGGCTGGATAAAGATACAGTTTGGCAGACACACTTAAACCCGAGTCTTTCATTACTGTAAATTTCATTCTGGTGACAAAATTAATAAGACCAAATAGTCCTGTAAATACAGCTGAGATAATTTATCTTCAGTGTGTGCATCTTCCTCCCAGCCAAAACCATTTAAAGCTAATCTGGTGAGAAATCATAGAATCAGCCAGGTTGGAAGAGGCCTCCAAGATCATCCAGTCCAACCTATCACTCAGCCCTAGCCAATCAACTAGACCATGACACTAAGTGTCTCATCCAGGCTTTTCTTGAAACCCAAGTCTGTCATTACTGTAAATTTCATTCTGGTGACAAAATTCATAAGACCAAATAGTCCTGTAAATACAGCTGAGCTATATGGGTAGTGCTCACTGATAAAGGAAGTGAAAAAAAGGAGGGAGGAATGAGACAGGCTGGGAGCCAAGAGACCAAAAAAGGCAGCAAGTTTTACAAAACATTCATTTGACTAATTTGCTTAACATAATAAAGAAAGGATGGTTTTATTTGGGGAGGTAGCAGTAATGATTGATTAGAAGGGTATTATATTTGTTAGGTAGAGGATGAATAATGTCTGTGAATGGATATAGAAAATACCTCTCTAAAACTGGAAAAATCCATAAGTCATAGACTGCAGAGCACAAAATACCAACACAGTAACATACTGAGAAAGGCTTTAAACAATAACTGAGCAAATCTTGGAAGACTTCCAAAGAAACAGGCAACAGAAAAGGAAGTACATGCAGAATAATGGGGCTTAGACAATAGAGATAGTGCAGCAGACATTTGTGAACAGAGTATTAGCTCTTTAATTATAGTAATTACTGAAGTTTAAGGTCAAGGCACCTGTACATTGCTGTCTGTGAGAAACTGATTAAAAAATTAGAAGTAGCATTTAATCTCTGTGATATTATTTCCAAAAATTCTCTTAGAAATGTGGATATTGTGAAGATCATCACTTGTTGTTTATACTGTACCTAGAAACATCAACTGCAATGGGGCCCATTTTCCCACCCTGAGATCGTAGACATCAGGACTGTCTCTCTTATCACTTAAAATACAAAACATAAAACTGCAGGGAGGAAAACCATGAAAAACAAAGACTCTGACATCCTAATTTATTCTGCTTTCCCATTCATACTGACCATAGAAATGAAAGGCTTCATATTGTTCCTTTTCACAATTCAGACAAGTCTATCCCTTATCTTAGAAACAGAAATCTTAGCTACAGATTTGCTGCAAGGCAACCTTATCTAAGAACAGCTAAGGTGGATTTTGTGGCTCAGATGAAGCACAGAGAGTGGCAAAAGCAACTCTGTTTGAAAACAACCCTACTCACATCATGGCAGTTATGTTCCTTGCTGTTGGAGGCCTTCTGGTGATTTCTGAGCTGGAGACTGCAACCCCCTCAGTAGCTTGTGCTTTTGCAACACCACATCTAGTCATCAGGTCCCACCAGTGTCTGCTGGCAGCGTTACACTTCAGTATTTTGCTTGCTGTCCACCATGTTAGAAGTCTGGATTTGAAAAAGACCAGGCAGAGACCAGTGAGTTGCATATACAAAGAGAAAGATTTCTTGTCCCTTTTCCCTCCTCTTGCAAGGGTATAAATATTTGCAAGTGACAAAAGAAAGCCATTCCAACTAGGAGTTGCATTTGGATGAAAAAAAGCCTGGCTGAGGCACTTAGTGCCATAGTCTAGTTGATTGTACAGGGCTGGGTGCTAGGTTGGACTGGATGATCTTGGAGGTCTCTTCCAACCTGGTTGATTCTATGATTCTACACAGAGGAAGTTCAAGTGAAAAACTGGTGTTGAGATAAGGGAATTAAGGAATCAACACCAGGGCAAGGAAGAAGGAAGAAAACAAAGAGAAGCAGGGAAAATTAGAAGTGATGGGACCAAGGTGTGGAGAGGCATTATATAGACAAAAGTTTTATGAAAGCTCAGAGAGATGCATAGGGTCAGTTCTAGAAAGAAGAAAGGAATAAATGAGTGTAAGTAATAGGAGAAAACAAGGAAGAGAAACCTGGAAATAAAGACTGAAAAAGAAAAGGTGGCAATTTGAAAGATAATTGCTCTAAGTTTGTAGTAACTATTTCTCTGCAGTGCAGTTGGTGGCAGAATATTCTCAGCCCAGTAAAAAATGGGATTATTATTTTTTTTTTAATATAAACATTGAGATTTCTAATGAAACACATGAGGAAGCTGCAGTTTACATTGTTGCTTTAAAAACAACCCCGATTCCAAAATTTTAGTTTCCTGACCCTTGCCTTCTCTTTCTGCTTCTTCCTCCCTCTTGCTTCGCCCATTCTGACAACTCAAATCTGCACCACTGTGACCTGGTAGGGTATAAATCCTGCCAGGCAGGTTTAACCCTTGCTGTCCTCCTTCTGTTGTGGGTCCAGGAGTGAGTCAGATGAGCAAATAATAGGGGTTTGGCCCCAACAAAGCCTTGAGGGATAGAGGGCTTAGCACCACGTGTCAGGTGTCTTGTACTGCCCTTAACCTGCCTGCCTGGTCAAAGGAGGCATGAAGCTTTGAATTCATGGGCCAGAACAATTGTGCTAGTGCCTATTGGCCAGCTTGATTTTCAAATCAAGTATTTAAAGGAAGATGATTTAGAAAACCGAGCTCTTTTGTGTCCTGTCTTTCTGCATTCAGCCTTTCTCTGCATTCAGCCTTTCTGCCCCTCATTGTTTGCGGCTCATTAAAGGTGGCCACCAGTATGCAGCTCACACCCACAAGCTAAGCAGCAACTCAGCTCTCCTTCCTTCTGCCTGGAATATTTTGTGTTTTACTCTGGGATCGTTATCATGAGTTCAAAAGTGTCTTTGATACAGGAGACTTTCCTTCTGCCTGGAATATTTTGTATTTTACTCTAGGATCGTTATCACGAGTTTGAAAGTGTCTTTGATACAGGAGACTTACTCAGGGACCACAAGAGTCGTGAGTACATATGCTGGAGTGAATGCTAAGACTCCATAAGCATAGTTAGAATCTTTCCTGTTTTCATGTTACTATTTTCCAAGTTCTGATTGTTTAAACTGTTTAATTCTGTGCAACTGCTTCCTGTTGAATGGAAATACAAAGCATCTTAGGGAATTTTCTCCAAATTTGAATATTAATTAAAGTATTAATATTAACACATACATTAGTATTCATAATTCATAACCAATTATTAATTTCCAATNACACCCCCAGCTCCCTCAGCCTCTCCTCATAAGGTTTATGTTCTAGGCCTTTCACCATTTTTGTTGCCCTTCTCTGGACATGTTCCAGCATCTCAACATCTCTCTTGAATTGAGGAGCCAAGAACTGGACACAGCACTCAAGGTGTGGCCTGACCAGTGTTGAGTACAAGGGAAGAATGACCTCCCTTGTCCTACTGGCCACACTGTTCCTGATCCAGGCCAGGATACCATTGGCTCTCTTGGCCACCTGAGCACACTGCTGGCTTATGTTCAGCTACTATTTACCAGTGCTCCCAGGTCCCTTTCTTCCTGGTTGCTCTCAGCCACTCTGTCCCCATGTATTTATTAAAATAAATGCAATAACATTTTCTGATTAAAAAGAAAGGAAGAAGAAAATGAAACCAAACCTAAGCGGCATTTAAAAGTTTTATTTCTGAGCTAAAAAGAAAGGACATATTAAAACAAAAGCAACCTTTGAATCCCTTTTTGACCCTGAGGCCAATGTCAGTCATGGCTATCATTGCAGAGGAAGATGTTTTGACTCCAGCTGTGGCCTGTGGGTGATAGCCTGACCTTTTACATTTCAATTGTAAGTGTTAAAGACATCATGAAAGAAACAGAATTAATAGGGTTTTTTTGCCATTCTATGTTCTCATCCCCTTTTGTGCTTTCTCTACTTCAGGGGTCATTGTTTACATTCACATTTGAGATAAAATGTGCTAGTGACAATCACTAAAGAAAGAAGTTCTCAGATGAACTGAGGTGCCTGTGGTGAAATTCCAGGTAAAAGCATGAAATCAGCTTCCATCCAAGCGAAAGAGGCTGAGTAACCCCAAGTCAGTACCACCATCACTCTGATTGAAGTAGTGAAAGAACATGGAAAGAGCCTGTTCTAGGTGAGAACAAGCCTGGAGATGAGGAAAAGGATAAGAGGATGAGAGGATAGAAAGCTTTTAGTGACTCAAAAGCACCTATTAACAGTAAATAAATAAATAAATAAAAGTGGAAAAGAACAACTGCTCTTCATTTTCTTGGTGCTCTGGTCAGATAAAAGAGAGTCTTGCAGTTCGGCTTCATAGTATCTTGTGAGGGGATGTCAGGAAACCATTAACAGTTTATGGTTACAGCATTATAGTGAAAATTGAGAGCAGGGCTGATTGTTTTCAATATGATTGAAAAATGGTAAGTTTGACTACAGCAGAAAAATGAAGATCCCTAAGATGATTTAGTTTAGAATGCACTCTGGAAACTTCAAGTTTGAAGATTCTCTGAGTTAAAACAGAAGCATAATTAAAAGCAGCTGCAGATGTTAACAATCTTTCAGCTTATGAACAAGAAGAATTAAAAGTATGAGAAGAAGAACAGAAGATGAAATAAATTTCCAACAAAAGTTTATCTTGGTAATTATAAAAAAAGAGGTGAGGAGGCTCTGAGGTGACCTTCTGTCCCAGGTTGAGACTATAAGGTTAAAACAATCTTCTGGGGACTGGAAGATTGTTATTCAATCCCATAATTCTGCTATCACACCTTGAGTATTGTGTCCAGTTCTGTGCCACTCAGTTTAAGAGGGACATTGAGATGCTTGAACGTGTCCAGAGAAGGGCAACGAGGCTGGTGAGAGGCCTCGAGCACAAGCCCTACGAGGAGAGGCTGAGGGAGCTGGGATTGTTTAGCCTGGAGAAGAGGAGGCTCAGGGGAGACCTTATTGCTGGCTACAACTACTTGAAGGGAGGTTGTAGCCAGGAGGAGGTTGCTCTCTTCTCTCAGGCGGCCAGCACCAGAAGAAGAGGACACAGCCTCAAGCTGTGCCAGGGGAAATTTAGGCTTGAGGTGAGGAGAAAGTTCTTCACTGAGAGAGTCACTGGCTACTGGAATGGGCTGCCCAGGGAGGTGGTGGAGTCACCGTCCCTGGAGCTGTTCAAGGCAAGGTTGGACGTGGCACTTGGTGCCATGGTCTAGCCGTGAGCTCTGTGGTAAAGGGTTGGACTTGATGATCTATGAGGTCTCTTCCAACCTTGTGATACTGTGAAACTCACAGCAAGGTCAGTTCGCTCTCCTTTCCTTTTCCTCCTGCCCTGTGTGCGTGGCAGGAGCCACTTCATCAGGAAGGACATGTAAGGAGTAGGCCTCCAGAGGCTTGTTTAGGCCTCTTTGGATGGCAGAGGCATTGTGGGGGGGGAGGATTGGAGCACTGAGGAGTATTAGATTTAGTTTTTGGGATGGGGGAAAAACTCAAGGGGGTTTGCCAGGGATGTGGTAATGCTTTCTAATGTCTAGCTCTGTATTTCTCTCCAAATAGAATTCTGTATTTTTTCTCCAATTTCATTTGAGAGTTTAATTTTTGTCACCGTCTTTAAAAAACACAACACCTTTTTGGGGCCTTCCAGTATCTGAAGGAGGCCTACAAAAAAGCTGGGGAGGGACTTTTTAGGATATCTGGAAAGGGGGGAATGGAGCAAAGCTGGAGGTGGGGAGATTCAGACTGGATGTGAGGAGGAAGTTGTTCAGCATGAGAGTGGTGAGAGCCTGGAATGGGTTGCCCAGGGAGGTGGTTGAGGAGGCCTCATCCCTGGAAGTGTTCAAGGCCAGGCTGGATGAGGCTGTGGGCAGCCTGATCTAGGGTAGGGTGTCCTTGCCCACAGCAGAGGAGTTGGAACTAGATGATCCTTGTGGTCCCTTCCAACCCTGACTGATTCTGTGATTCTGTGATAAAGGTAACTTCAGAAGGTCCCAGGTTAGCTAGGGACATTGGGAAAGCTTTACTGAAAAGTAGATAAAGAGGTGTTGCACAGTTACCTGGTTTGGTAAAATGGATTGCATTGTCTTTGTAGGTTTTTTCTAGCACAACATTTTGGATTTGGAAAATGTTTAGGTATTTTTTCACTCTGTCCTAGATGTTCTTTAAGTCTTTCAGGTAAGAATTAAATTTGCAAGGAACTTAGGGGGCAGAATTTACTTATTTTTCTAGAGTGTTCTGAGATGCCAAAGTGAGTAGCACTAGAAGCCTGTGCCAGTTTGAAGCTAGCTGGAATATTTTCGTGAGAAGAATTAGATTATAGGCTGTGAAAAGGAACCAATGGTGATGTCTACTTCACTCATAGGCTTGTTGAGATAGATAAAAACAAGAACATAAATATAGATAACAGAGTTGCTCTCTGGCTCTGACTGCCTGCACTTCTCTCCTTAACCTGCTGTGTAACTAATCCTTCTGTTTTCTAACCCCTGCCCGATTCTCCAAACTCCCCTTGAACATAAGGCAAAGCCTGGGAGAAGGTAGAGGGGTGGAAAGGAGGTGGAAGGGTGGTTGGGAGCCCCTTCTGGAGACTCTGGTTTTTGGGAGGGCTGTTGTGTTTCTGTATTACTTTTTAACTTGTATATTTCTGTCCACAGCTGTATACGTTGTAAATACCTGCTTGTGTATGGTGCTAAACTGTAAATATAAAGCTTCATTCTAATTTCAGCTCGGCTGAGTCTAGTCTGAGTGATTTCATAAGAGTGGGGAGGTGGGTAACACCCAAATCATCACAAATCTATGGGGTATTGTTACTCTTCCCCACTAATGGGATGTGAATGTATGAAATAAGGTGTGAGTTCTATCTAATGATCTTATATTGTAGATACTTGTACTCCCTATTGCATTGTTTAGCCAAGGCAAAGTAGAAAGCATCATTTCTTCTGTTGTGGAATTACAAGGATTTGGTCAAGCAGATACAGGAGAGAATGGCTGTCAATGTTTTTATTGATGGAATTTGTCAACAGCTAAAGATGAAAAAAGACACTAAATAGGAACGATGAGACTGTTTGTTGGGGTTTTTTTCTTATATAATTGACAAATAACTTTAGTGGTGTGATGGTTTGGTTGTTACCAACCCTCCCACACTTTTATGCAGTTGCCTAGACTAGACTCAGCTGAGCTGGAAGTTAAGGAATGAAGCTTTGCATTTACAGCTTAGCACAATGTACAAGCAGGTATTTACAGTATTTACAGCTATATACACAAATATACAAGTTAAAGGTAACACAGAAACACAACACCCCCCCCAGAAACTGCAGTCCCCAGGAGGGGTTCCCAACCACCCTTCCACCTTCTTTCCACCCTTCTACCTTATCCCAGAGTATACTTTACATTCAAGGTGAATTTGGAGGATTGGCAAGGGGGGTTAGGAAGCAGAAGGATTAGTTACACAGCAAAAGTCCAGGGAGAAATCACAGACACCAACTGCCAGAGACACACATGCACACTCTCTTATCTATGTCTTTGTTCTTTATACATCTCAGCAAGCCTATGAGTGAAGTAGACATCACCAATGTTTCTTTTTTCACAGGCTATAATCCTCACTAAAATATTCCAGTTAGCCTCAAACTAACACAACTAGGCAGAACTACAGCAGACTGAATTGTAATAAACACAGTATTTGTGGTAAATTATCTTTGTTAGTGAGGAAAAATCAATGTATTGATTTATTCTTTCTATGTGCAGAATCCAGTTATACAGGATGCCTCATAAAATCATCCTTTTAATCCTCACATTACTTGCAATATAAAAGTAAATTAGGAAAAGTCCACTTCGGATCATAATGCTTCCTTCTGTTTGCTTCTGTAGAAAAACTTTGAAATGACAAAATCATGTACTTACTGATTTTGATGGGTACTGAAGAATAGCTCCCCTTCCAGTTGGGCTAAAAAGGAAAGGCATGTCTGACCCAAATAGCTTCTGGAAGTAAATATAGCCACTGACTTCCCGCTGTAAATCCCCCAGTAACTCCCATGGACTTTGTGCATTAACTCACCTGAGTAGACTAACTAATGGCAAACAGTTCTGAACAAGGCACACTTTTGCAGGGCGAGTGAAGAGGTTAGATATTGTTGGAATCTTGAATCAAACTTTCTGTAAGTGATGCCAGAAGGCAACATGACTTGAGTGCTGTTTCCATTTTCACTGTGCTTCCTGAAGATACTGGGGAAATATTTTAATTTTTTATTTTTAATGTTTGTGTTGGTTTGGGTTTTTTTTGTTTTATTTCCAAATAAATAAATAAATAAATGTTTTTTTTGTATTATTTCCAAAGTAACACATGCTGATGCATTCCCCAGCTGTGCTAGTTTGAAGCTAGCTAGAATGTTTTGGTGAGAAGGACTAGATCATAGGCTGAGAAATGAAAATAATGGTGAGGTCTACTTCACTCACAGTCTTGCTAAGATGTGTAGAAAGGAAAAAGCAAAGCATTAGATAAAGTCACTTTTGCTCTGCACTTCGCTGGGGCACTTCGCTTTGGGCTTTGCTCTCGGCTCTTTGCCTGCTGGAACGCTGAGGCTGCTGGCTGAACTCCATCTTGCTTTCTAACCTCACTCTCCCTTTGNGGGGGGAGGCGGGGAACACCCAAACCATCACACCAGCGTACTTCTGGGAGTTGTAGGCTATAATTTTGTGGCTTTAGGAATGACAAATTTGACACCTGGGAAAAAGTAAAGAGAGATGAACACAGCCACCTCTGTCTGTTGTTGACAGCAATAGAAATGTACTTTTATAAAGGAAGTGAGCTGATCCATGGGACTGGTTCAACCATGTTAGTGTAAGTGCACTGTATTAGAATTACATAAGGCAGCATAAAGAGGGGAAAAAACCCTCAAACAATCCAGAGTATTTTAAAAGCATATACAGTTCCATGTTACTTATACTGCTGTGCTGCTGAAAGGAATCCAAACACTTTTGTTATAGTATCTATGCAACACTTACAGGCATGAGAATGCCTTACTCAGGGCTTTTAGCCTAAAGCAACCATGCACAATATGTGGGACTTTTCCCTAGATTGGAGAATGAAACCAAAGTAAGGATATGTTAGCTTGGTTTTAGATGGCTCTATTTCCACCAACCAGATTTATTTTACCAATTAGAACCGTGGTGAGAATCACTATGAGATGATGTGGAAGAGAGTATTCAGTGGAAAACGCTTCACCTATTTGTAACAATTCTCTCCGTAGGTGTTCAGTTGTAAAACAGTAATTCAACATATGGAGTAACCTAGAATCTCTTCCAAATGCTTATTCACCTATGCTGTTGTCTTCAGCACAGATACAGGTGTTGTGGAAGGCTAATAGGCCTAAAACATGTCCTGGCTTGCTCCACCCTTCTGCTGATGGGGGAAGCAAGATGGGGAGGAAAACAAAGCGTTGGGCCATTATGTTCCCTCCCAAAGTGATAAACAGGTACCCACAGCTGTTTAAGTACTTGTTAATGTCTTGCCCAAACAAGGGTAAAAAAGCCCTGGTTTCACCTATTATGGGCAGTTTTGTAAATGCCATTTTGATTGGTGAATCTCTGTGGCCAAAGGAGCCATTACACTTGGGCAAACAACATAAATTGAGCTAAATTGCAAGCAGTTGTGCTGCCTCTGCCTCACTGTGTGCTCTTCTGGTCTGTGTGTTCTGCTCTGCCTTGTGCTTCAGACCAGCTTAGCCCTGATGTTTGGGCTTGAACTACCTGGAAAGTTAAGTGCCTCAATTTTACCTAGAGAAGGCATTAAGTGCCTCATGACGTGGCGAGAAGTGCCATGAACATTGTGCTCTCTGCACCTCTGCAAGAGATTCTGCCTGGACCTTTGCAAGTCTCCGTGCCAAGAGGACCCAGGATCAGGTCAGAGATCATCTGCCTTTTCCCCAGCACTCTGCTAGAGCCTGGAAAGATCTAGAAGCCTCTCAACTGCTATCAAGATGCCAAGANCAAAGTGATAAACAGGTACCCACAGCTGTTTAAGTACTTGTTAATGTCTTGCCCAAACAAGGGTAAAAAAGCCCTGGTTTCACCTATTATGGGCAGTTTTGTAAATGCCATTTTGATTGGTGAATCTCTGTGGCCAAAGGAGCCATTACACTTGGGCAAACAACATAAATTGAGCTAAATTGCAAGCAGTTGTGCTGCCTCTGCCTCACTGTGTGCTCTTCTGGTCTGTGTGTTCTGCTCTGCCTTGTGCTTCAGACCAGCTTAGCCCTGATGTTTGGGCTTGAACTACCTGGAAAGTTAAGTGCCTCAATTTTACCTAGAGAAGGCATTAAGTGCCTCATGACGTGGCGAGAAGTGCCATGAACATTGTGCTCTCTGCACCTCTGCAAGAGATTCTGCCTGGACCTTTGCAAGTCTCCGTGCCAAGAGGACCCAGGATCAGGTCAGAGATCATCTGCCTTTTCCCCAGCACTCTGCTAGAGCCTGGAAAGATCTAGAAGCCTCTCAACTGCTATCAAGATGCCAAGAAGTTCCAACACTGCCACAAAGGAGTCAGGGACTATCTTGAAACTCCTACTGCACTGCTGTGAGTAGCACAGACATTCCTTGGGGCTGTGGGCTGCCTTTTATTTGTAAGTGGGGCAAAGACATTTTTGTGGCTAAAAATGTTTCCCAATTTTCTGTTTCTCTTAAATGAATGAATCGCCCATAAGCATCTTTATGAAGATTTTCCTGATTGAATTAGAACCCAAATTTAACTCATTTGCATATAGTTTGTGGGTGGGGATTTTTGGAAATAAAATAACCACATATTTTATAATTCCTGTCATGTTAATTGCCCAAACTAAATCAACAGGTGGACTGAACTGAAGTTGATTTTTGCAATGTCATTAGTCACGGGAATAAATGGGACTCTTCGTGGTTCGTTTTCCTTTAAAGGTGGAACTTTAAAGGACTTTCCTTTAAAGGAGTTCCCAGTTTAAGAGGGACATTGAGATGCTTGAACGTGTCCAGAGAAGGGCAATGAGGCTGGTGAGAGGCCTCGAGCACAAGCCCTACGAGGACAGGCTGAGGGAGCTGGGATTGTTTAGCCTGGAGAAGAGGAGGCTCAGAGGAGACCTTATTGCTGTCTACAACTACCTGAGGGGTGGTTGTAGCCAGGAGGAGGTTGCTCTCTTCTCTCAGGTGGCCAGCATCAGAAGAAGAGGACACAGCATCAGAAGAAGAGGACACAGCCTCAAGCTGTGCCAGGGGAAATTTAGGCTTGAGGTGAGGAGAAAGTTCTTCACTGAGAGAGTCATTGGCTACTGGAGTGGGCTGCCCAGGGAGGTGGTGGAGTCGCCGTCCTGGAGCTGTTCAAGGCAGGACTGGACGTGGCACTTGGTGCCATGGTCTAACCTTGAGCTCTGTGGTAACGGGTTGGACTTGATGATCTATGAGGTCTCTTCCAACCTTGTGATAAATTAAATTCAGATGAATTAATAGTGCAGGCATATAATTTCCTGTAATTTTCTATTTAAAAAGTCATATTAAAATTTTCAGCCTTTTAAGTAATGTGATCTTCAATTTTTTTAATTAAAAAATAACATAAGCATAGCTTGTTTTGTATGATTTTAAGTATAGCTTCATGCTTCATATTTTTGCAAAATGCTCAAGATTTACAGTTTGGCTCAAGCCACTTTTCAAGCATTTGTTTGATTATCTGTGGTCTGTGTTAGGTCCTTTCCTTTCAAATTAATTCTCTACAGTTTTAGCTCAGATGTGAAGGGAAAGGTACTCATTGGCTCAAATGGAGGGCAGAGTTGTGTAAAGCAAAATGAAAAGCATTTGTGCCTTGGGAAGTGTATTTCTCTGCCTTTCAGAAATTCCACAATTCTCATCTGCTTTAGATACATTACTTTGTGTATTCAGGTTCTGCTTTTTGGTAAGTCCTGTTCAGTGACAGATAGCAATTGCAGATCTGCAGCAGACAGGCCCCAGATACAGCTGGCTTTTACACTAATGGCTCTGCAAGTTCATCTCAAGTTGTGGAGTCTCCTTCCCTGGAGACTTTCAAGGCCTGTCTGGATGCGTTCCTTTGTGATCTGTGCTAGATTGTGTGGTCCTGCTCTGGCAGGGGGGGTTGGACTCTATGATCTCCTTGAGTCCCTTCCAACCTCTAATACTCTGTGATCCCTGTTTTCCCTTTGCCTTGTCCTGGGGTGATATTTTGGCATTACTATGTCTCATCTTTTTGACACACAATGTATTTCCATGGTATATTTGTACTTCGTGAAACGTCCCTTCCGCTATTTCACAATGTGCGTAGTACACTGAGAATTTATTGTCTTGCCTCTGTCCTTAGACCTTGATTTCACTCCTTTCCAAGACAGTGTAACCTCTGTTTTGATCTTTCCATCCCTTTTCAACGTTTCTCTAGAGAACTGATCAATACCTGCTGCTCTCTCTTTATTCAAATGATGGATAGCTTTGGATAATTCTGTAATCTTCACTGTCCTGTTCACTATCAGATTCTCCAAGCAGTGACCTTCAAACAGGAATCTTCAGACGGCACTCAGGAACTGTGCCTCTTTCCAAAAAGTTAAAGGAAGTCCTGGTAGGTTCTTTTATTACTCATTGAGATTTCCTGAAATAGAGAAACCAATAAATAAAAAAAGTGAGACATTTTGATTTTTGATCTCTTGTAGAGTTTCACAAAGCTTTGCCAGTGGAGAGTCATTGGATCCACTTCTGCATTCCCGTCACCTGTACTTAACATGGTTATAAGTGTGACCCACTGTCATGGTTTCAAGCCCAACCAAAACAGAGCACCACAAGACCATGCTCCCTACCATAGGATGGGAAGGATTGAAGTAAGGTGAGTTTAATAGAACGATACAAAGAATGAATGAGCAACAGGAATAATAAACAGTGCTATACAAAAGTGAGTCATGTAAAATGTGACAATGGAGAGCGTGCCAGAGATCCACCACCACCACTCATGCCACCAGCCCCACCTACCTGACATTTATGACATGGAACACCCTCTTGGCATGTTCAACTTGGTGAGAGCCCTCCCAAAATCTTTTGAAGAGAATTAACCCTATCCTAGCCAAACCCAGGACACCCAGTTCTTTCTGACAAGTTAATTTCATGAGGCTTGAGTGTTTAAGTATTTACAGGAGACACTTAAGTGTGAAAATAAGGTATCTGCTTTGTCAGGAATGTAAGTCTTGAAGCTGCTGTCTGGTCTCCTGAAGTGACTCACACAAGGTTAGAAAGGAAAGGATCAGTGCTGGGCCCAGTACTGTTCAATATCTTTATTGATGACCTGGATGAGGGAATTGAGTTCATCAGCAGTAAGTTTGCAGATGATGCCAAGCTAGGAGCTGGTGTTGATCTGTTGGAGGGTAGGAGAGCCCTGCAGAGGGACCCTGACAGGTTGGATGGGTGGGCAGAGGCCAATGGGATGAGATTTAACAAGGCCAAGTGCAGAGTTCTACACTTTGGCCAAACAACTGCAAGCAGCACTACAGGCTGGGGACAGAGTGGCTGGAGACAGAGTGGCTGGAGAACAGCCAGGCAGAAAGG
>WAAF01015783.1:449887-466488 GCA_013400475.1 Tricholaema leucomelas | reverse complement strand
TGCTGTCTACAACTACCTGAAGGGAGGTTGTAGCCAGGTGGGGGTTGGTCTCTTCTGCCAGGCAACCAGCAACAGAACAAGGGGACACAGTCTCAAGTTGTGCCAGGGGAAGTACAGGCTGGATGTTAGGAGGAAGTTCTTGCCAGAGAGAGTGATTGCCATTGGAATGGGCTGCCCAGGGAGGTGGTGGAGCCGCTGTCCCTGGAGGTGTTCAATAAAAGCCTGGATGAGGCACTTAGCGCCATGGTCTAGTAGATTGGACAGGGCTGGGTGTTACATTGGGCTGGATGACCTTGGAGGTCTCTTCCAACCTGGCTGATTCTATGATTCTAAGAAATCTTCAGAGGAACTTTTCATAGTCCTGTACAAAGTCTCATGAATTCCTGTTTTACCCTGAAGAAGCAGTAAAAAGAAAGTAGATCTGTTGCCTGACATGTAGTGAGGCAGATCCATGTCATTCATACTAAAATGGTGGATAGAATATACCTGCTTGTGCTTAATGCTAGGGTAAACAGATAGCACTATTCTGAACTAAACAAAGGATAAATAATGAACAATTCTTACTTTGTGATGGAGTGTGCACTGACCAGATGATGCTAAATCTGAATGCAACAGCACCCAGCTTCCAGCAGAGAGGCTGCTGGAAATAGCAGAGGTGCTGGTTGGTGACTGGGAAAAACTGGCAAACCTGAAGAAAAAAAAAAGGTGAATGAGCATCAACCTTCCACAATACTTCTGAGATTACTCTCTAAAATATCATTTCAAAAGGTCTTTTAAGATGTGGCCTTTCTTTCAAGTCTCTTTAACTTGCATTAATTTTTAGAGCTGTGTCTTTCTACCGTCTCTCTTTATGCTGTGCCTTGTGTATATATCCAGCTGTGCACATGCTTCAGTGCATCATGGATTGGTCTGTAGAGTCGAGTCATGAAGTATTTATGACTAGATCTTAGTCTCAGATGGATAAAATGCACCTATATCTTATGATGAACACAAACCAGACCGACAGCATGTCATAAATACTGCTGAATTTCGACGCAAAATAATTGAGCTGACAATACACAATAGTGCCAGAATCTGTAAGACTTGCTGAAGTGGTATTCATTTTAAAAGGCCTTTGACAGCTGAATTTCTTATCATTCACATTAGAAAATGGCAAATAAAAACAAAAAGCAAGTTTCTAGTGCAGTATGTATGCTAAATTTTTGAGCATTGCCTGGTTGATTCTATTCTATTCTATTCTATTCTATTCTATTCTATTCTATTCTATTCTATTCTAAAAATAAGTATCATAGAATCAACCAGGTTGGAAGAGACCTCCAAGATCATCCAGGCCAAGCCCCATCCAGTCATTTAGACCATGGCACTAAGTGCCTCATCCAGGGTTTTCTTGAACACCTCCAGGGACGGTGACTCCACCACCTCCCTGGGCAGCCCATTCCAATGCCAATCACTCTCTCTGGCAACAACTTCCTCCTAACATCCAGCCTAGACCTCCCCCGGCACAACTTGAGACTGTGTCCCCTTGTTTTGTTGCTGGTTGCCTGGGAGAAGAGACCAACACCCACCTGGCTACAGCCTCCCTTCAGGTCAGCTTTTAAATGCACAATCTTTTTATCACAATAAGAGAACTTGGTTTTCCCTTGCAATCTGCACTTATCAACAGCATTAACTTTGCACAATAGAGCAATTATATTTAACTGACAGAGCTAAATATTGTGTCAGAGGTATGAAGCAAATTGAGTACTATTGCTTATTTCTCAAAGAATAATGTGCATCATGAGAGCTTCATTCCCAGGTTGTGAAACCCAGCAGGGCCTTTCTGTCAGCAAGGTACAACTTTCAAGTAAATTACATGACATCCATTTGGCAGCAGCCAGTAGTGGTGTTTCCCAAGGATCAGTGCTGGGCCCGGTTCTGTTCAATATCTTTATTGATGATCTAAATGAGGGTATTGAGTCCAGCATCACTAGATTTGCAGATGACACCAAGCTAGGAGCTGGTGTTGACCTGTTGGAGGGTAGGAGAGCCCTGCAGAAGGACCTTGACAGGTTGGATGCATGGGCAGAGGCCAATGGGATGAGATTTAACAAGGCCAAGTAGAGGGTTCTGCACTTTGGCCACAACAACCCCAAGCAGCGCTACAGGCTGGGGACAGAGTGGCTGGAGAGCAGCCAGGCAGTAAAGAACCTGAGGGTACTGGTAGATAGTAGCTGAACATGAGCCAGCAGTGTGCCCAGGTGGGCAGGAGAGCCAATGGCATCCTGGCCTGGATCAGAATCAGTGTGGCCAGTAGGAGGAGGGAGGTTATTCTTCCCCTATCTTTAACACTGGTCAGGCCACACCTTGAGTCCTTTGTCCAGTTCTGGACTCCTCAGTTCAAGAGAGATGTTGAGATACTTAAACATGTCCAGAGAAGGGCGACAAAGCTGGTGAGAGGCCTGGAACACAGCCCTGTGAGGAGAGGCTGAGGGAGATGGGGCTGTTTAGCTTGAAGAAGAGGAGGCTCAGGGTGGTGATCTCATTGCTCTGTATAATTACCTGAAGGGAGGTTGTAGCCAGGTGGGGATTAGTCTCTTCTGCCAGGCAACCAGCAACAGTTGTGCCGGAGGAGGTATAGTCTGGATGTTAGCAGGAAGTTCTTGCCAGAGAGAGTGATTGGCATTGGAATGGGCTGCTCAGGGAGGTGGTGGAGTCTCTGTCCCTGGAGGTGTTGAAGCAAAGCCTGGCTGAGGCACTTAGTGCCATGGTCTAGTTGATTGGACAGGGCTGGATGCTAGGTTGGACTGGATGAACTTGGAGGTCTCTTCCAACCTGGTTGATTCCATGATTTAGTAGATGACACAGGACTTTGAAACTGATGAGGAAAATAAACTCTTTAACAAAATGTAATGAATTAGAGCCACCAGCTGTGTACAATTTTGCCAGATTTTGCAACTCTGCCTGAAATGAGAAAGGTCCACCCTGACAGACCAGGACTTTTCTTTCAGTTGATGTAAGCTTTGCAGCTCACTTTTTCGGAGTGTTTTTTGTTTGATTTTTGTCTTTGCAGGACCCACAGGTTTGAGTTATCTCCTGGTGAGATGCTGTAAGTCTCCTGGTGAGGTGCTGCAAGACAGGGCCAAAAAAATTGTGTTTCTCTGTTAGAGGACTGACACCAATGAGGCAAAACCAAAGAAGGGCTCCTAGGAAGCCCTCCTATTGTTTTTGTTGTCATTTCCCCAGCACAGGAACAATCTGGCTCTTGTTGTGGTTTCTGAAGGTAAAGTGAAGATCTGAAAAGGTATTTAATATGACAGAACATGGAGGCTTTGCAGATTAGGCAATTCCTTTCCCAGGTGTGAGAGGCAACAGAGGAAAGTGCATGACTGCTCTTGTTTGGAAAACAGTACCTTAAAGGAAGGTACCTTGGATCACAGACTAACTGGTACCTTGGATCATGACTAATTGGAAGCAAGAGCTGACCTGATATTCAACATGAGAGGGTCAGTGATGAGCGGATAGGCCATAGAGAACTTTGAAAAGTCAGGACAAGTCATTCATGTCCAATTTGCCTGGAAAAGGCTACAGAAAGCCTAACTTAAGTAGGGCAAGGGAAGGAGACTTGCATCAAGATCTTGAGAAGGCTGAAACTGAAGGTGAGAGGAGTTGGGAGAGCAGGGCAGGTGGCTGGACAATCTGAGATCAGCAATAAGAATGAAAGAAGGAAGGAGGATGGGATGTTTGAAGCAACCATTGTACAAATGAAAGCTTGACAGGAATGGCAGCAGTTGCAGAATTATTATAATATATTCCAAAGACATGCCAATTCAGGAGTTCACAATGCAGCTGTTGTTTCTGAGGGAACAAGAAATTATTTTACCAATTTATGCAAAGGACTATTAAAAAGGTGGCAGACGAAGAAAAAGCGTCTACAGAAAAAGGAAAGTTAATTGCTCCATAAAATGACTCACTGAGTGGTTCAAAAATCTCATGCATAAATATCAAAGTTTTACTATTTGATTTTTTTCTTTATTGTTGTTTGTTCCTTTATATTGAAAGTAATTCTCACAGGCCTGTATCTCCAGAAACAGTACTAGTTGCATCATTGAATGTTATAAACCAAACCATGAACATGAGCCAGCAGTGTGGCCAGGAAATCCAACGGCATCCTGGCCTGGATCAGGACTAGTGTGGCCAGTAGGATGAGGGAGGTTATTCTGCCCCTGTATTCAGCACTGGTCAGGCCACACCTTGAGTACTGTGTCCAGTTCTGGGCCCCTCAATTCAAGAGAGATGTTGAGATACTGGAATGTGTCCAGAGAAGGGTGACAAAGCTGGTGAGAGGCCTGGAACACAAACCATGTGAGGAGAGGCTGAGGGAGCCGGGGGTGTGCAGCCTGGAGAAGAGGAGGCTCAGGGGTGACTTCATTGCTGTCTACAACTACCTGAAGGGAGGCTGTAGCCAGCTGGGGGTTGGTCTCTTCTGCCCAACAAGCAGCAACAGAACAAGGGGACACAGTCTCAAGTTGTGCCAGGGGAAGTCTAGGCTGGATGTTAGGAGGAAGTTCTTGCCAGAGAGAGTGATTGGCATTGGAATGGGCTGCCCAGGGAGGTGGTGAAGTCGGTGTCCCTGGAGGTGTTCAAAAAAAGCCTGGATGAGGCACTTAGTGCTGTGGTTTAGATGACTGGACAGGGCTGGGTGATAGGTTGGACTGGATGATCTTGGAGGTCTCTTGCAACCTGTTTGATTCTGTGATTCTAAATCAGATATGTCTTAGTTATAGCTTCCTAGAATTAAAAGGTGATAGGAATTGAAAAGGGGTTTCATTTCTGTTTGCTGGATTTACCCATGTGTATTTGTCCAAAGGCACATTCATTATGTGCCTAACCTTAAGTGTATTTTGTTAGGTGGTGGAGTTGCCATCCCTGGAGGTGTTTAAAAGGAGAGTAGATGTGGTGCTTGAGGCTATGGTCTCGTGATTAAGGATGCTAGGATGAAGGTTGGGCTGGATCATCCAACCATAGCGATTGGTAGTGATTAGATGTTGTGCTGAAGGATTTGGTTTAGTCAAGGACTTGTCAGTGTGAAACTAATGATTGGACTTGATCCTGAAGGTCTTTTCCAATCTAAGAAATTCTGTTAGTCTATGATCAGGGGCATAACTTCAGCTGAGAAGCTGAGCATGGATCTCCTGTCATTAAAAATCAATAATCAAATGTATTGCCCTTTAGACTGAAGTGTAAGTGTTATGGGCACTGGATTTCTGGTGAGCTTAAATGGTATGCCAATAAGTGGCTGCTGTAGTCATCCACTAGTTCCATGTGAAGTTTTCTGTCAGTTGACTCTCCTCATATGACCACATGCAAAGACAATTCTGAAAATGCCTCCAAATCATGGCTGTGGCTGGCAGCAAATATGTATGACCCCTGATGTTGAACAGTGTGCTTCTTCTGGTGATGTCCAAATGTCCAGTGAAACATGAGCTCCATTCTGATGAATGGTATGCAGATGTGGAACTGAGGCAATGCTGGGTTTGTGGCAACTAATTGTTCATTTTAGCATGGAGGCTGATTTCAAAGCAATGCTCTGCAAATAATCCATCACTGAAAGAATTTGCAGAGATGCCTTTTATGCCTGGAGGTGGCTTGTAACAAATCACAGGCTTGTTCTTTTATTTCAAAAGCAACAGCCAGATGTCATAGATAGGCAGGTGTCTACGAAGCCCATCTCATCAATTCCAAAGAGGAGAAGAGTTTTCCTGCAGGGAATGGATGAGTTAGCTGACAGCCTTGGGGTCTCTTCTAACCTTAGCTGACAGCCTAAGGTCTCTTCTCTTGGGAGAAGAGAAGAGAGAGGACTTAGATACCCTGAGGCTTTTATATGTGTGTTACGTACATGCAAGCATATTTGTTTTCCAGCTTCTAGTTTGGAATTTGAACAGGACATTCCTCTAGGCAGAGAAATGCAAAAGCTTTGTCAATAGAATCATAGAATTCATAGAATCAACCCAGTTGGAAGAGCCCTCCAAGATCATCCAGTCCAACCGATCACTCAGCCCTCTCCAGTCAACTAGACCATGGCACTAAGTGCCTCAGCCAGGCTCTCCTTGAACACTTCCAGGGATGGTGACTCCACCACCTCCCTGGGCAGCCCATTCCAATGGCAAATCACTCTCTCTGTCAAGAACTTCCTCATTACATCCAGCCTAGACCTCCCCCGGCACAACTTGAGACTGTGTCCCCTTGTTTTGTTGCTGGTTGCCTGGGAGAGGAGACCAACCCCCAGCTGGCTACAGCCTCCCTTCAGGTAGTCATACACAGCAATGAGATCACCACCCCTGAGCCTCCTCTTCTCCAGGCTAAACATGAGGTCACATACATTTATTTTTCATTTTAATTTTATTTATAATTATACTTCTATGTTGTTTACAGCTGATTGTGTTTGTGTTGGATATGCTTCATACAAAGGTTGGCTTGTGGGGTGGTACTGGAGACAATGGTTTTATTTTGATGGACGATTTACATATATTGTGCCATAGGACCTCATACTTGCAGAGAACTTTATTCTAGGTCACACTGTGACATAATACAGGAGTATTTGGTCAGCATTGCCTTCAAGGTGCTGCCCATTTAAAGGAGAAAAAAAAAAAAAAGAAAGAAAAAATGGAGAGATAAATTCTCTTCTGAAATGAAGTAGTGGGCTTATGTGTTACAAGCATAAGGACACTTAAAAATCAAGGAACAAATTATGTTCTTCAACAGACAGAAGTGTCTGGACCAGTGCAGCTTCCCTTGTTCTCACTCCAGTGATCCTCTTCACTCCTCTGTAGCAAATCAGGATGAGTGGCTGCTCAACCTAGCTGATTTTTTTTCTTCTTCTTTTGGCTTTTGTCTCTCTTTGTCCCTCACACCTGGTTTCACAGACCCACCGTGCTGACTTCCCCCTCTTCTCTTTGCTTCTCAAAATAACTTGCTTGTCTGATTCTGTTCCGCTTCTCTAGCATCTCAAATGGTTATTGGTTATTCACTGAGTCCCATGCAATGCCACAGGACTACCTCAGCCCTTCATCAAGACTTCTTTATACTTCCTTCACTTTTCAGTGAACATGATTTAACAAAAATAATAATCAACACACTGAAGGAACTTCCCAGACTGTTTGTGCTGCACTGTGCTGCCTTTGCAGCAAATACCAAGTTGGTATTTGCAAAGTGCCCCATGATAATCAGGGCATGTGATTGTGAGGCTACTCTAAACTGTCTGTAGATGGCCTCATCAATTTACTCTTCCTGAGCAGGTGGCCTACAGTAAACACTCACTACCATGTCACCCATCTTTGCCTGCCCCTTAATTCTTACCTAAACACTTCCAAAATGATGTTCTTCTCCTGCTAGGCACAGCTCCATACATTCCAATTGCTCTCTCATAAGAAGAGCAATTCCACCACCTTGCCTTGTTGGCCTGTGTTTAAAAGTGTGTAGCAGTCCATGACAATGCTCCAGTCATGCACACCATACCCCATGTTTCTGTAACTGCAATGAGATCATGGCCCTAGCACTGCACCCACACCTCTAGTTCTTGCTGTTTACTCGTCATGCTGCACATGTTGATGCACAGGCATTTCAGAGCAGTAAAGTAAGAATGTTTCCCTGGAGAGGTGCAAGAGGATCCACCATAGTTTACATCTCTTTAAGGCAGCTGGCCTTTTGGCTCTCCTCTTGAAAGGCAGCTAAAAACAACATTTGCAGCTGCTTTTGTTGGGGTGTCTTAGTTTCTGTATTCTGAAGAGACCTCCAAGATCATCCAGTCCAACCTAGCACCCAGCTCTATCCACTCAACTAGACCATGGCACCAATTGCCCCATCCAGTCTTGAACACCCCCAGGGACGGTGACTCCACCACCTCCCTGGGCAGCCCATTCCAATGGCAAATCACTCTCTCTGGGAAGAACTTCCTCCTAATTCATTAACTTCATTAATGCCTGCAAAATGGCTTGAGAACATCTAATAGAAGTCTCTGTTCAAGTGTTGGGTATTATCAGCTCTGAAATGAAAGCTATTTCATATTGCTGCATCAGAACCTACTTAAAGTCTCTTGTTCTATACAAATAATGAGTGGTAGATGAGTGACACTTCTTTTGGCCTAATAGGATAGTCTACCCAGAGTGCTGAAGGAAGTTTGTGGTGGTGAAATGACATTAGGGAGTGTTGCTAACATGCTGAGCAAAGTTGCCCATTCCAGAACCGTTTTGATTTGGGTAGTCAGAGGTCCAGGAAAGAAAGAAGGTAAATGAGAAAACAGAGAAAGACAAGAAGACAATGGTTGGGGCAGCAGGTAGGACTATGGGGTGAAAGAAAGCTGGAAGGCAGGTAGAGCAGGGCAGATAACCCCAAAAGACAGAGAGAGAGAGAGAGAAAATGAAAATAGAAGGGTGGTTGGATATATTTATTGCAGAAAACTACAACTTAGAAAAACAAGGCTGTAATGCCATCTTGGGGTTTCTGCTGACATCTCAATCCAGCAGAGCTCTGCTCATTTGGTTTGTGAATGCCAACAGAAACCCTTTGATGTCATTGAGGCTCACAGTTGCTTCTCATTGATTCTGTATTATTTCAACAGTGGAAAAATAACACCTTTATTTTCACAGCCAAAATATCTCACACTGTGATAGAAATGTACATGGGCTTATTGAATATCATCTCTGTTCATTTCTCTCAAGCTTCTGTGTTATCACTATGGATTAGAAAGAGATGTGTTCTTTTCTAGTTACCACCTGAAAGACTCAAATACACCATAGTCCAAGTTGTCATTAGGCTAAGGGATAGAAACTGTCCAACTGTCTTCTGCTGTTTATTATTTTAAACTCATATCATAATTATAGATATTACCCCAAATAAGCCTTGTATTGATCCTTTTGATATGTTGTGTGCAGCTTTCTCATATTTCACAGGGAGGATTATCAAACTGGAATGAAACCTGTTTTGTGAAATGAGTAAGAATATGAACCCTGTAGTCATGAGTATGGATAAAATAGATTGAAACTTTGAGCCCTGTAACATGTGGGAAGCCTTTAAATTTTGCAGAAAGAGATTGAGAGGTGACATCAGTGACCAAATGGTATTTTGTCTCTTGGTCTGCAAAGAGTTTAGGTAGATAGATGTACTGGATGTGTCTAAGATGGAGTTAATTAACTAAATGGCAACCCTTGTAGTTGTTGTGCCTTGTAGGTAGAAAGGTGTTGATAGCACATCAGTGTTTTGGCTACTGCTGGGCAGAACTGACACAGCATCCAGGCTGCCTCTCTAATGTTTATTCTCATCACCCAGTAGGCTGGGAGTGGGAAAGATGTTGGAAGGCAACAGAGCTAGGACAGCTGACCCAGACTGACCAAAGGGATATACCATACTACAGGACTCCTCAGCAATGAAAGCTAAGAGAATCATAGAATCAACCAGGTTGGAAGAGACCTCCAAGATCATCCAGACCAACCTAGCACCCAGCCCTGGCCAATCAACTAGACCATGGCACTAAGTGCCTCAGCCAGGCTTTTCTTGAACCCCTCCAGGGGCGCCGACTCCACCCCCTCCCTGAGCAGCCCATTCCAATGCCAATCACTCTCTCTGTCAAGAGCTTCCTCCTAACATCCAGCCTATATCTCCCCCACCACAACTAAAGACTCTGTCTTCTTATTCTGTTGCTGGTTGCCTGGGAGAAGAGACTGACCCCCACCTGGCTACAGCCTCCCTTCAGGTAGTTGTAGACAGCAATGTCAACATACTCTCATCTCTTCTCTAAACATTATTCTCAATCTTTCCCCAATCATCTTGTTTTCTAAATGAACATTTTGTTGCTCTTCCATGGATTTTCCCTCTGCCGTTAATGAAACGTCTGACCAATGACGCCAGCATCCAACCATCGCTTCTCCTGTTGATACTTGGTATGTATTGCATAGATGACCTCTGTTGTTCTGCTCAGATCCTGCTGCTAAGACATACCCATGCCTTTGACTTTCTCCACCTTGCAGTGTGCCTACTACACTGGCAGTACCAGTCCACAGTGCTGCCACCTGTCCATATATTCTTTACTTTGTGTTTGTATATTTCATAGAATCAGTCAGGGTTGGAAGGGACCACAAGGATCATCTAGTTCCAGCCCCCCTGCCATGGGCAGGCAGACCCTACCCTAGAGCAGGCTGACCAGACTCATCCAGCCAGGCCTTAAACACCTCCAGGGATGGGGCCTCAACCATCTTCCTGGGCAACCCATTCCAGGCTTTCACTACTCTCATGTGGAACAACTTCCTCCTCATGTCCAGTCTCAATCTCCACACCTCCATCTTTGCTCCATTGCCCCTAGTCCTGTCCCTACCTTATAGCCTAAAAGGTCCCTCCCCAGCTTTCTTGTAGGCCTCCTTCAGATACTGGAAGGCCACAAGAAGGTCACCTTGAAGCCTCCTCTTCTCCAGACTGAACAGCCCCAACTCTTTCAGTCTGTCCTCATGGGAGAGGTGCTCCAGCCCTCTGATCATCCTTGTGGCCCAAATTTGGTACTTGTTCCCTAGGTGCAGAAATTATTTTTGATACTACAGCACCAAAACTTGCACCAAGTGAGAACATTGAATAATGCAGGCATTATGTGCTCAGGCTAAGGGTATACATTGAGTGCTATGAATTGCCTTGAAATCCTGTTAGTGTAGTAGAGGGCTCTTTTAAGTAACCTTAAATAAATTTCTATGCATTACCTCACGTTTTGGGGATAAAGCCTGACTTGATTTATTTTTAAAATGTTCTTCATTTTCTTGTTCTCTTTTTTTCCTAAGCAATGAGCACTTTGTTCTAACAGTCCTTAATTACCAAAACTTTATTGAAAAAATCAAGAGTTACACGAAGATATACTTGACCTGGAGTGAAGTATCAGGAGTTTTTAAACATTTAACTTATAGTGTATATTAGTATGAAACTAAGTTGAGCAGAACCCATTAATGTCACAGTGGTCGGTTACCAATGGAAATAAATAATTCATGATGAAGGGAATTAGTCTAATTAGCAGGCAGTTTGAGTCTTTTGATAAAACCCAGCTCTAATTCCGTGAAGGGCAGGAAGTGCTGTCATCAGTCAGCCCTGAAAAGATTAGCATCTATTATGAATGAGGTTAGACACCCTAGTGAAGTCATGTGTGTCCTGGAGACAAACTTAATATGTTCCAGAATGGGACACAGTTTGTCTCACCAACACATCATGATTCCTACTGGGCTATTGTATGTAATAACAAGCAAAGATTGGTGCTCCTTCCTATCATTCTCTCCCTGTCCATCATTCTGACAACTGTGCAAATACATTTTCCATGCAAAGCAGGGAATGTGCCCTGAATACTTGTAAGATTGCATGAGATGTCAAAGAAAATGTGTTACCCTTTCCTCAGCAACCTAAAACCAAACAAACCAAAATACCAGTGCGGAAAGAGGGTTTAATGGCACATCTGGTAAATAAACGGAGTGGAGAGAGACGCACACCGGTTTTGAAGTACACTGAAAACATTATTGCCATCTGTCATAAGATGTGTCAATAAAGTTATATAAACACCACCACGCATGATAGACAAGGTTTTTGAACAGCTGGTGATGCTGTAAACTTAAGAGATATAGAAGGAATTGTTATGGAGGCAGGGAATTAATGCGGCCGAGTCAGGAATTTATAGAAAAATAGAGTTATGTTATTTTCCCAAAAACCTTCCCCCAAAACTATACACAGAAATTAATTTAGTTTTAATTAGCAGGTTCAGTTGGTTGAGAAGATCTACATGGATACCACAGGTAGACTTGGCTATTTTGGAAGTCAGAAGTTGGAAAAGGCTTAAGCTATTAAATATATAGCGTCCCCCCTATCAAGATAAGGCTGAGCCAAAGTTACTCACAGAAGAATCATGCTGGCTTGAATGGAAGGGCGGTCCAGATGTTAGTCCCTTCGGGTCTTTCAGAAGCCTCTGAGGGTCATTAAGAACCATAAAGGGTGATTAAGGTGGATGCCGTCCAAAGCAGAGACAGCCCTGTCCCTCAGGAGCTTGTCCTTCGGAGCACCAGGGGCTCCTTGTGCAGAAGCTATTCAGGCCAGGGAGAACTCCAAGGCAGGAATGAACTCTAAGGCAAGAACCCCAAGGTGGGAAGTCCCCCCAGTATTTATACCCTTCCTAGACAAAGAGCCAAGTTACCACTTCCTAGGTGCGAAGACCACATCAATTCCCAGACGATTCCAGCGCGGGCCCTGCACGGGGCACCCCTTGTGCCAGAAGGGTCCCTTGCTCCCCCACTTCACGCCTGCAGGGCGGGGTGGAGGGGAGGAAAGGTCTTTTCGCGCCTACTCCTCTCCCATTCAAACCACAGAGGGAGAGGAATTCTGGGGTACACAGGGCTCCAGGACAGGAATACTCTGGGAAACTCCTTAAATTCTGGAAGTACAGCCTTTAGCCCCACCACCACCAAAAAAAAAAAAAAAAGGAGAAGTTCCTTTGTGCTGTGTATTTCCATGTAGAAACGTTAACTGGTTCATTTGAGGAGACTAGCTGTGAGCTGTGCAAGCTTCAGAGTTTTGTGCTACATGCTGACGCAACATCAGCTGTGTTTCCATTTCTGCTTATGAGCCTTTTGAAATTATATGTTTCCGTTTTGCAATTTGATGCAATAATGAAGAAACTCCACATTTGTACGTTATTGTATTGCCTGTTTTTATTGTAGGAAATTAATTGCTCCTTTTATTTATGTTATTAAGGGGGGGGAGGGGGGGGAGCAATTTCACAGTATTTTATCATTTGCTGTAATAATTATCATACTAGTAATACAACGGAAGCCTTTGGAACGGCGTTCAAATGTCTGAGCAGCACTTCGTATGCTGACACTTGTGGCTTGTTGGTCTTCACAGTGCATTGAAGATGGTAACAGCGAGTTGCTAATAATATTTCTGATGGCCTTCAGATGATTTATAATCTAGAAATTAATTAAGAGCAAGTGTAGTCAACACAAGAAATCATTTTCATGGAAACAGAACGTAACAGCTCAGCTGTCCAAATACTGACAGTGGAAGGCTGATATTGCTCTGATACTGCAGAAAATGCCAGAATCAAGTCCCATGCTAACTTCAGTTGATTCCTAGAAGAGATTAAAATATAGTATCACAGTATTACCAAGGTTGAAAGAGACCTCATAGATCAAGTCCAACCCGTTACCACAGAGCTCAAGGCTAGACCAAGGCACCAAGTGCCATGACCAATCCTGCCTTGAACAGCTCCAGGACGGCGACTCCACCGCCTCCCTGGGCAGCCCATTCCAGTAGCCAATGACTCCCTCGGTGAAGAACTTTCTCCTCACCTCAAGCCTTAATTTCCCGTGACGTAGCTTGAGGCTGTGTCCTCTTGTTCTGGTGCTGGCTGCCTGAGAGAAGACAGCAACCTCCTCCTGGCTACAACCACCCTTCAGGTAGTTGTAGACAGCAATAGTGACCTTCTCTGGAGGGTTTATTGTGCTGAGTTCCCAGAACATGCGTGGTAGGTGACCTTCATTTGTTCATTTTCAATCTAAGAAATCCTAAGATAATTCAGTCTAAGAAATTCTGTGATTCTTGTCTTGAATTCACCAGCTAGCAAAAGTCAGGATAAAATTCAGCTGTACAACCATTTTAAGAGTTTGAGCCTATGATCTCTGTGTTCCTCTTTAAAGTGACCTACAGCTTGGGTGTGCTTTGGTGTAGTGAATTATTTCACTCATCTCATTAAAATGGGCTTATTTATATATCTGTTTGAACCATAACAGGGAAGTAATTCTTTCCCAGTATTCAGCATTGGTCAGGCCACACCTTGAGTACTGTGTCCAGATCTGTGCTCCTCAATTCAAGAGAGATGTTGAAATACTGGAATGTATCCAGAGGAGAACAATGAAGCTGGTGAGGGGCCTGGAACACAATCTTGTGAGGACAAACATTTGAGGGAGTGTTTACCCTGGAGAAGAGGAGGCTCAGGGGTGATCTCATTGCTGCCTACAACTACCTGAAGGGAGGCTGTAGCCAGGTAGGGGTCAGTCTTCTCTCCCTGGCAAGCAGCAACCAAATGAGAGGACACAGTCTCAAGATGTGGCGGGGGAGGTATAGGCTGGAAGTTAGGAGGAAGTTCTTCCCGGAGAGAGTGATTGGCATTGGAATGGGCTGCCCAGGGAGGTGGTGGAGTCAGCGTCCCTGGAGGTGTTCAAGAAAAGCCTGGACGAGGCACTTTGTGCAATGGTCTAGTTGATTGGACAGGGCTGGGTGCTAGGTTGGACTGGATGATCTCGAATGTTTCTTCCAACCTGGTTGATTCTATGATTCTATAACCACTATTTTTATCACTGTGTAGCTGGGGGCATGGTGCTTGGAAGCAGAAAAGTTATGTTCTGGAACAGCTGCTTAGGTACCATGTGTACCCTAAAGTCACATAAGACGGAGAAAACAGGGTAAAGATTACAACAAAGGTATGATTTTGTCAAATCTCTTGAGGTCCTTAATGGACCACTCAGCTTTGGCTATTTTCACAATATACAGGAGCTTTTTATGTAACTCACTGATATATGTTAAGTCCTCCAAGGAGTTTACAGACTGACTGGTACACATTTTTCATATTAGCAATGATGCTAAGTGTAAATGTAAGAATTGATCAAACAAAAGAATTTGTACCGTGTATCCCAATTACATCTGCCCCAGATCATACTGTGGTAGTATTGGTAGTATTTTCCAGAGAGAGTGATAGTGTAACGAATTCCTTCTTCCAAAAGCTCTCCTTCTGTCCTCTCCTGTCTTGGCTAAGGAAAGCTGTATCCTTTGCCTTTTTTGTCTGTGGAGTGTAATATATTTTTCATCAGCTGTTGTGTTTTCCAGATTATTCCCTTCAGAATTCATAAGGTGAAGCACAAGAACCGGGTAAGGGTTACTGGCCAAAGGCTGACTACGTCCATCTTTGCTCCATACTGTAAGTGAGGTTTCCCCCTGCATGGCTTGATGTTGGCGGGTCTGAGTCATAGACTCACAGAATGATTTGGTTTGGAAAGGACCTTTAAACATTATCTCATAGAATCAACCAGGTTGGAAGAGACCTCCAAGATCATCCAGTCCAACCTATCACCCAGCCTTGTCCAATCAACTAGATCATGGCACTAAGTGCCTCAGCCAGGCTTTTTCTGAGCACCTCCCTGGGCAACTCCAACACCTAGTCCAACCAACTAGTCCAACTCCCTTGCAAAAAGCAGGCACATTTTCAATTAGATCAGATCATCACAGACAAATCCAGCCCTTTCAGTCAATAAATGTCAGCTAGTTATAGAGCTGAGCTGTATTGCCACTGAACAAAGATACTCCCAAGTGCAACCAGAGTATAAATTCTTAATTTGCTGGTTTTCCTTGAACAATTTAAGCAGTACCCTATTCTTATTTCCCATTTATTCTGCTTCCAGCAGCAGGCAGGTGACACTGGGGAATGGCTAAGTGCACAGAATTTCTGTCTGTTCTATCTCTTACAGTATTGCTACTTTCCTGTGACAAAATCCAAGTTCTTCTCAGCTGGGACAGATGCAGTCACTGCTTTAGTAAGGAAAACTAGGGAGGTCACAGTAATTCCCTGTGCTGTATGATAAAGAAGGCACACATCTCAGGTGGTCACGCTGCTATAGAGCTGCTCTTTCACATTGTACTGAAAAGGTAATTTCTGTGGGACTTGAATATTTTAAAAATCAGCAAGAAGATCCTTTCCCTGAGTCACTCTTGATCTTGGCAGCTGTCTCACCTGTCCCCTCACTGAGGCAGGCTTATGGGATATTGTCCATTAATCAATTCCTCTCCTTCCTGCTATTTTGTAACCAGTGTTTACATGTGTCATTCCATGTCTCTATTGTCCTTAATCCTCACTTGCGTCCTCCCACAATACCGATGCAGTAAGATATTGCAGCAAAGGACACATCATCCACATTCACAGCTAAATCTATAACACACTGAACTGTTTCCAAGGCTGACAAAAGCAAATGCTAAAGGTCCATTCTTCCTATTAATCACGCTTTTAAACCATTCTTGAGGTGTGTGCTGGTTTCACGCTAATTGAAATATTTTACTGAGAGAAATTATGTCCTTAGCTGTGAGAAGAAAGAAAAACCCCAACATGTACCCTATATCAGACATGCTTCTGCAGAGAAACGCAGCTAGTCAAAATATAGATAAGACACTCACTGCTCACACGCTGCTCAGCTCTCACTTCTGGCTGTGCCTTCTTTCTGGTTGTCTGGTCTCTCTGGCTGCCTCTGCCTTATCTCCAATCCCATCTAACCTCTTTTTCCTCTAACTTCTTTGTCGTCTTTTTTTTTGTGACATCTCACCTCAGATCTCNGTAGTTGTAGACAGCAATAAGGTCACCCCTGAGCCTCCTCTTCTCCAGGCTAAACAACCCCAGCTCCCTCATGAGATGATCTGGTTATTTTCTGAAGGGAGGGAAAGAGGGAGGGGGAAGGGGGAATTGGGTCGCAAGCCCTCCTGGGGACTTTGGTTTTTTTTATGGGAGGGAGACTGTGTTTCTGTATTGATTTTAATTTGTATATAACTGTATATATTTGTGTATATCTGCC